>PVHT020000009.1:22026751-22055370 GCA_004024745.2 Catagonus wagneri | reverse complement strand
TAACCACTGAGCCACGAAGGGAACTCCATCCTCTACCTTCTTAAAGACCCAGCAAATCTCTCCGTTGCAAACACTGCCACCCTGACCACAAGCCATCACGATGCCACGAGCTCTGCTTAGTCTTTTCCTTCCGAGCGCTTGTCACATTCTGAGGTGCATTGAGATTTATTTAGTCACCTTGCCTGCTTGCTTCCTGCTTCTTTCTTCTGAAGGACGAAGGCATTATTTTAAGGAAATGCGTATCCATGCAGAGGCGCGTTCCCAGTACTGACCCAGGCCCTACACCAGCTGTTAGCTGAAACCGAGGAACTTTCCACACATTCATTGCTACCTTGATGATTAGTGTAACTGACGTTGTCTTAGCGGCCCGCGCCTGTGACAGAACCTGCCTGGCTCACGTGAAAAACACCTGGTGAAACAACATCATACGGGTCCTTCTTTGATTCAGTACAATGATTAATGTATCAGTTACCGTTTTAATTTTATTAAGAAAATACTGCCGTAATATCCTTTTTAGACTAAATTAATAGAAACAATTCCTTAAATCTAATTCCACAGTGAGACGTTAATAGAGCATACCCTGCAAATACATTCATTTATGCATCCTTTGTTTAACCAAAATGATACCTAGACAGGCCTTTTCACAAAGCAATTATTAAATGCAGTAACTTAATTACTGAGGCCTCTTAAAAGGAATAATAGCATTAATGGACTCTGGGCTGTGGTAGTAGATACAGTGTGGGATAGGGTATACACAGATTGAATCACAATAAGAGGCTGGAAAGAACTAGAAGGAGACAGCTATATATCTTCCGGGCTTCTTTTTAAATATCTATTTTTCATTTCAGAGTTTCTCATTCCCTTAGGTGCAGTATGAACTTAAAAGCAACCCAGATTCTTCATAGGACTTTTAGAGTATATGATAGATCAATAATTTGTTGGTTTGTTTATGAAATATGCCAACTTACTAGGACAGAGTCATTTTTAAGAGGAAGCCAAGATCAATATATATGTGCATAGATTTATGGGTGTTTTTGTTACAATCAGAATAAGTCTGTTTAAAGAATTCGAAACGGCAAGGCTGGCTGTTTTCAGTGTGATCTATTGGCTCAAGGGTGCCACTTTAATACTAGAGACTAAAAATATCACGTTTGAGATTTTATTCTGATAAACTCTCCTTGAATGTAATTAATTTTAACAGCCAGGGTTGAAAATTGCAGACAAATAGCAATCCCGCTGTAGTTTAACAGCATAATGACTAGAACCCACTCCTTTTCTTGGGAATGTCAAATATTTGTTCATGCCAATGAATTTTTAGAGTTACAGCCTTCTGAATTTTCAGTCTGCATTTCTCCCTTTGGAGAACTAAAGAAAGGAAACTGAGAATGATGGCCTTAAATATGTGTTACGACTTAAATATCAAACCAGAAATGTGTTTCCATAAGACCAGCAGTTAGACTTTTCTCTTTATAGCTCGTTGGATGGTTACGAGTTTGCACTCTGACAAATCAGGTTTGGAAAAAGACAGAAGGCAGGAATAGATCTCTTCCTTGTCATATTACTGTTAGCGAGAGTTTCATTATGTGTGATTGCTGACCTCAACTGGCTGGTCTCCCCAACGCTGGAGAGTTAGCCCAACCTCGTTGATGGCACCAGGTGGTCAACTGAGTTGAGGGAACAAGACAGGAGACATTTAGATGTGGCAGCTCGATTTTCCATAGCCTCCCGCTGACATACAAGAAACACGGGGATGGACTGGGGGGTGGGCTAACACCCCCAAGCTGCAGGATGGGGGACGTGGTGGTGATTGCTAGATTACTGGCTGTTCTTTCACGTTTTCATCTCAAACTCCTAACTCTGAGCTGACTTAGAAGGCAAATGCCCTTCTTTCTCTCATCTGGCCCCATGCTCGTTCCCAGGCCTGCTCCATGCTGCCTACAGGCAAAGACACCTGCATGCCACCTTCCCAGTGTTAATCATGAATCAAAGGAGAAAGACATTGACTTTAATGCCTAGAAACTATCAGGACTAATTAAAATTCTAAACACATATGGGGAAGATTGAGTCAAGGTCACCTTAGCCGGAACAATGCTAAGTAAGCATCCAGGAGGTGAGGGTGGAGGCCAAGCAAAGAGGAAATTCAAAGACTGCAGAGGTGTGTAGACAAGTGAAAGTCCGCTCCTCTGTGGAACGTACTCAAGAGCTCTGTAATTTATGCTAAAGAACACTTCCTGTTTTTACTAAAATAACAGCGCCAATAACCAAGAAACAGTCCATCGCCCATTGTAAGAAGCACTCAATAACTAGCGAGAGACAGTTGCATAGTTATACATAAAGCTGTAAACTGCGGGTCAGCTGGGCAAGTAAACAGAGGCCTGAAATGCAGCAGTGTGAGTATTTGAAACAGAAGGATGTATACGGTGCACTGGAAGAAAACAAAAAACATTACATAATTAAGCGCTTTCCATTTGCCAGGAATTAGTTTAGATGCTTTACAAGTGGTTTCTCGGCACAGCACGGCCAAGCTGTCTCCTTGGTGGTGAACACTGGGGCACGAGGTGCCCAGGGCCGTTCACTCCCGAAATGTGCAGCTGGGGTTGGACGCTGAGCACTAGCTCTAGGCCCGTGTCTGTCCTGCTGGCTGGTCCTGGAGGGCTGACGGGGAACGAGGCTCTGGCGGTACAGGTAACCCTGCCTTGGACGGCGAGGAGGGTCAGTCATCGGCAGCAGGAAGGACCATCCGGAGGACAGAGGGCCCTGCAGAGGCCAGCACCCCACGTGGCCCTGCGGGGTGGGTGCCTTTCAAGGGATGGGACTCTGCCAGGAGGAAATAGGCAGGGTCTAGCTGTTGAACACTGATGAATCAATACGCGTTTTTATCAAGCGTCTTTCTTTGAAGTCAAAACAAACTCACGGGGGGCTGCAAATCGTGATCCTCCTGAAGACTCGGAGTGAGGGACAGGAAAGGTTTGTTGCCATATAATTGAGTATCTATTTGTTTTATTAGAAAAATAAAGAGGGCTCCAAAGAGGAGCGATGTGGACCTTCGTTAGACCAGGGTGACAGCAGGGCGTCTGTTTGCTAGGGCTTTGCAGTAAAATACCACAGCCCGAGCAGATTAAACAGCCTACGCCTATTGCCTCACAGTCTGGGGGCCAAAAGTCCAAGGTCAGGGTGTGGCAAGGCTTTGTCCCTTCTGGGGCTGTGGGGGAGACTCTGCTCCCAGACTCCTCTCCTGGCTTCTGGGAGCTGCTGGCCACCCTGGGCTTGGGAGAATCATCTGGCCAGTCCCTGCCTTCCTGTTCGCTTGACATTCTCCTTGTGCTTTTGTCTGTCGCTCCTTGTTATGCAGACTTACCCTGAAGCCCTAATTTTAAATTATTTACATTTGTAGAGACCCCTCATCACCCCCAAAAGGTCACATTCTGATATATTCGAAGTTAGAACTTCAATGTATAAATTTTGGGGACACAATTCAACCCATAACAGCGAGTGTAGTCAAGATAGCACAGTAACTATGAATGAGAGCCACAAAATTATTCTTTTAAAATTTAAAATAAGTGAAAATTACAAATTAAAGCTCAGAGTAGTTCAAACCTCAAATACTTTATGTTCTTTTACATGGTATTTCTCTTGTAGGCTGTTATAAGAATACTCTAGGTAATTTTCTTTTGATTTATCAAAGAATAATGGCTCTTAAATTCGTCACTGTCCCTCAGAGGGTGCCTAGGGTATTTCAGAGTTCTTTGGTCTGGTCATCTCATTCATGGGGTAGTGAATATATTTTTGGTGTGGCTTCATCTCTGTACACAAGAAATAAAGTCATCTCTAAAATGTATTTCCCTTTAGTTGGAAGTTGAAGAAATGCAGTTTATTCTTATGTCAAAGTAATTTTGCACAGTTCTTCACTGTAGGGCTCTGAGCAAAATCATGTTTATTTTGGATAACTTAAAATCATCCTTTTTGCCTAACACATTCATGATAGCAAAAAGTCTATTTTATAGGCCAGAAGAACAAAGGGGCATCATAAAAATAAACTTTTAAAAGGGGATACGTTTTTCTTCCAAAGAGAAACTATCCAAATCCACAGTGGGTGTCATTTACAGCAACCACTCACAAATTGTTCTGGGAAGTGAGCTGGTCCCAGTGGTCCCTGTAGGTGACCCGAGGCTAATCTCATGTAGTATTGATGCTTATAATATGAAAATGTCTATATTTTAGTTTCCAGAATGGATGGTCGATGAATAATGTATAATATTTAATAAAACCAGACATTGCCTCATTAATGTCTCATCAAAAGTGGAATGGATTGTTCCCTTAAATCTGGCACTTTGGGGTCAGGTACTGAATGAGATTGGGGAGACCCGTATCCACCCTTTCACTCCACCAAACACATTTATAATCCAGCACATCTGAGGATTGATTTCTGGTAGGTTCTAATCACTAATCAGATTAAAGTCAAAATTAAAAAATCTCCTGTGTTTATTAATTCCTTTACTTTGCAATGAGGAATTTTGTTAGCTTGCTCCGTGAGATGCTTATGAGGAAGACGAGGCCTAAAGATACAGAAGGACTTCTGCAAAGAGCACCCAGGACTGCTACTTACATACACTTATGAGCCTGCACTATTTGAGGTGCATCACTGTTATTTTTTGGAGGGGTAGTCATCATCTGGCCCAAGAAAATCACGCCCGAAGAAAAACTCTATCGGCCTCTAATACTGACCCTGTCTGTCTACACTCAAACCGCAAATTACCTCAGAAGTGAATCATTCCCATTAGTCCCCCTATATGTTATCTGATAAGCGATTTGTATTTTCCACAATTATCAAAGCTGTTGTAAACTCACGAGCTCTCTAAGTGACAGTGGTAAATCATTAGTTTTGGCTCATCTTGACATTGCATTCCCTCAGAATTTCAGTTGACTTTAAAATTTTGTTATGGGCTTAAAAACATCATAATCCCTTGGTGTTCTCTCAAGCTGGCATACATACTTTTTAGACCCGAATATGTCCTGCATTCCTTCCGCGTGTGTTGTATGCTTTTAATGATCCCCGCTCTCGTCTTCTCTGTGCATCAGCTGTGGGCACAGTGGGGGCAGAGCGGGAAGGAGGGGAGTTGATGGGGCTGGAAGGGGAACCGGGCTCGGAGGGGAAGACTGGGTGGAGGCCGAACAGAGCTGGAGGCTGAAGAGCGAGTGGGGGCGGGGCGGCTTGACCTTGATTTGTGGACCGGCGCAGAGCCGGGCTGCTGACACACCGCTAAGAACCACTTATCCTGCAAGCGGGGACCCGGGTGGCCTGAGCACAGCAGCTGACCCAGGGAGTTACAGTAAGTGAAGTCCAGCTCTCCGAAAAGTGACGCTCTGGAGACTTCCGGGATCCTCTGATGCTCTTACTTGTCCAGCCATCCGCAGTCTCCCCGGAGACACTTGCCGGACTCAGCCGAGTCACGAGAGACCACTGTGCGCCCATAAAGAGAGGAATCCTCAGGGTGATCTACAACTACGGGTGACGCCCAGCTCCCTCTCCTAGTCTGATCCCCCCACCTCGGCAGCGTCTCCCTCTCACTCCCTGAATCACACTCCACCTTCCCCTGGGATCCCTGATGTGTCCTGGCTCTCAGGTCCCCCCGGCCTTGCTCGTGCCAGCCTCCCTGTTCACAGCTCTGAGGCCAGCACACCCTTCCTTTAATCCTAGGATAAACGCTCAGGCGTCTTCCGCAGGGTCTCCATGACTCTAGGCGAACCTCTCTCCCGGCACCTGTCACACTTCCCCACGGTTGTCCCGAGGTTTGCTCCGTGAGCTGGGATTTCCTGAGGATGGAAGAATGATTATCTATTTCACCGGCATTTCTCATATCTAGGAAGCTGCGCAGTATACAATACATGACTTAGGAAAGGTCAATGACCCCCTGAATTTAGATGCCAAAAGAAAAATCGGCTGGTGTTTCCAGTGGCTAACTGTGATGAAGAGAGTGAGAGAAGTTATAAATCTGATTCAATAGTCCTGGCAAATGATAATCAACAAGATGGTCGCAGGATGGAGAAAAAAATATATTGGCCAATGAAAGATTTTAACATTTTCATGAAAAATTACTAAGCCGATAGATGATGATAGATAGATAGATATAGATAGATAGATCCATTTTCCATGCATCTTTGGTATTATAAAAAATCATAAAGGACTATACTATATCCACCTAGAAGACATCGATCCTTAATTAAGGTGAATATACACCAGAGTTATTTTTGACTCTCTCCTAATTTGCTGACTCTCTTCTCTCCTACTCTGATTTCCCTCTGGCTCCTTCTCTCCCGCTGCGTTTTCCACCAAATTCTATTTGTGAATCAATTTGTCCCTAAGAATAGAGCAGCCCTTGCAAAAATGTTTTCAGTACACAAAGAATGGAGAGTACAAGCAAGTAAATCAAAGGGGGTCCAATTAGTGACTTTTTTTTTCTGGGACAGAGATATTGAGTTTTCATTTACCATGAGAAAAAAAAAATAGAGTACCAAAATAAAAACGAAAAGTTTGGTAATTGTTTTTAAAACAGCAAAGTGCAGATGCATTTAGAAAGTTACTTTTTTCCTCAGCTAACAGTGAGGCGTTCAGCACCAGGTGTCTCTCCAGGAAGAACTTTAAAGACGGTCTCCCCTGAGGATTCCAGAGCGCCTTCTCTATATCCCCTGAGGATTCCAGAGTGCCTTCTCTATATCCCCTGAGGATTCCAGAGCGCCTTCTCTATATCCCCTGAGGATTCCAGAGCGCCTTCTCTATATCCCCTGAGGATTCCAGAGCGCCTTCTCTATATCCAGACCCTCTGAGCAGAGCAGAGCGAGCATCACCAAAGCCGTAAGAATGTCAGCGATACCCTGGAGATATGAAAATGAGAGGGGCTGGTCCGATCCTGTCCTGTGGGCCGCCCTCCCCCAAATAAATCCCCTTTTGTGAAGAGAGTTCTATTTAGGAAGAGAGAGAATCTCTCCCCGCCCCATTTCCAGTATAATTGGCTATTTGACCTTTAATCACGATCCAGAGATTTAGAGAGCAGAAGTGATGAAGTCTCCATCTTTTCATTTCCATTGATCCTAATGTTTCACGGAGACAATTCCCACGACGGGTCTATTGGTAACCCACCTAGAAACCCATCACACTCCCATCCATCCTCCACAGCCTGTACAAAGGAGATTCAGCTCTGGGTTGAAGACGTTCAATTTCATTTCTAAATTGGCCCTAGACATTGGTGGATTAAATGATTAGAGGAAACATGCCAGTAAATCTCAAAAGACACCAAAAGACATCTGCTCATTGATTGAATCAAATCATCTATGAGTTGAAGCAGAACAAACTTTGAAACAAGGCTCTTGTAGTAACATATTACGCGGAATGAACGAGTCAAGGATTTGAAACAGCACACGGTCACTGTTCTGTGACTGGCACACTGAGATGAAACATGGCTTTTCTCGGCTTGCCACCCAATATAAATTAATGCAGATAAATGGGCACTTTCTTGCTTTAATGCAGCTATTTGCATGATTTATATGAAAGGTGCTAGGGTACCAGGTAGTACCTAGGAAAGAGGGAATTACTGATTTATGGTCTTTATTGTGTCGTGAGGATGGTTGAGCCCTTGAACTCTGTGATGGTGAGGTAGGCAGGTGTTCAATATTTCAAGGGGAAAATCCAAAGAAAAGTTCAATGACAATCGCAAGGTCTTGAAGGACATTTCTAAAAAGCTATAAAAGAAAAAGTGTGCACTATTCTAGGATTACTGATCCTTTATGGCGGAATCCAGATAGAAAAGTACAGTCACCCCTCCATCATGGTTGACTGTACGCGTACTTTTGTTACAGTTAAAAAAATAAAACTTTCTGAGTAAGTGCTGTCATTCATCACAAATATAATCCAAAGCAAAGAAAAAATGTTTATTGAACTCTACAACTTTATTGCAACATGCAGAGATTAAGGTTATAGAATAGCTGAAATTGAAATTGCAAGTGTGGTTGTAGATTTGGTATTGATTCTGTATTTTCCTCTTCACACAGCAAACAAGAAAAATGCCCATTAGTTAAAAGACATGTGATAAATATTAACTTCCCTGCTTTATATGCCTCATCTTTTTAAAATCTTTATTTTATTTTTCTGTGTCCCAAGCGGCTCCTGTACTCTAAGTAGCTATGGAAATACTAAACGGCTATAGTCCAGGATGGTTGTCTGCTGGTGAAAGTAGCTGGTAGTAAAGCGCGTATGTGTGAAAAAGTGTGACTCGTGAAACAACATCTGGAGAAGAGAGAAATGAGATTATGTTTGGGATATGAAGTTGAAGTCCAGAAAAGAGTTAAAGTGAATGGCAAAAAGGAAGCCAGCTGGGGACTGAAGAGCAGCTGGGTGACTGTGGACGACTGAAAAGGTTGGCAAAGGGAGAAGAACCCACTGACAGGGACGAAGAAAGCCCAGAGACTCAGCTTACACGCACAGGGCTGTTGCACTTTAAGTACCTGGTTTCCACACCGGTAGAAACGAAAACACTATTTCTGACACAGAGAATATTGCTTTTGGGAAATTTACTTCACATCACACTGTGGTGGATTTAAAGGCACGATTATAATGCACTTTTAGAATAAATTTTATTTACATGTGACTTTTAAAAAACAGGGAAATGGCCATTTTACTGGTCCCCGTAAACACAGAAATTAAGACAAAATGAGTTGGGCCGCTTTTATGTACGTTTATGCTCCACTCAGTTGTTCAGTGTTTCACCATGCGCAGTTTCCATCATTCGTAGAGCAGATTTTACCACGTGGTTCGTGCCTGAAATCCCCAGGAGAGGACCCCTAAAGCACTGAGAGTTAGTACTGCTGTTCAGTGGAAGTTTAAAGAAAAAAGAGAGACTCTATGCTGAGAATGGAATCCAGGAATCTGACATTTCTTTATAATTTCTACACTGGGCTCCTGTCCATTCGGGAAGGGTGATTTTGCAGAAGCTGATTTTGTGAAAGGACATTTTGTGGTTTACGTTATTCTGACTTTCCTTGAGATGCCCTTAAAATTCCCTTCAAGTGGCATTAAACCCATCATCTTCAGTGATTTTTCGCCGGCAATAGGCTCTGCTTGAATGGCCACATCTATTTTTGTGGAACCAGCACTGGCGTCTCCCCAAGTACAGTCAGCGTCTCTGCCTCTGGGGACACAGAGCTGCAGGGACACCCGCCCGACTGCCCATAAAACACCCCCATTTAATGTCCCCCAGACACCTCCAGGTCCCAGTAACTTCCAGCCCTCACACCCGGTAAGGTCCTCCTTGTCTGCCCAGACCCGACCCCTGCACGGCCGTGACTTTAAATACCTTTGCTCTGCACTCTCCACAGAAACTAGATTTGTCCTTTGTTTCAACTCAAACCCTTCTTGAAGTCTCTCTCCCTTTCAGTCGCCTGGGTCAAATGTCTTACCCAGACGATTCCAATCCCTTTGGGTGCATAACCTGCCTAGAAATCAACCGCTCTAATCCATCTTCCAAAATACTGCCAGAAGTGCTCTTCCCGAAGTTTCGGGTATCGTTGACATTATCTTCATAAAATTTGTCAAGAGTTCACACTGCAATGAGGATAACGTTCAAACCCATTGGCAAGCCGTGTTTCCCCCACAGTCAGGGCACCAGTTCCCAAAAATACCTTTCCAAACTTATATCCTGACATCCTTACCTGCCTTTGTAGGCATTCTCAGCTCTAGAGCTTCAAACACAAACACACACACACACACACACACACACACACACACACACACTATTTGCATCGATGGACTGGCCAAAGTCACTGAAGCCCAGCAGAGACCTGTCTTTGCTGTGGATACCTAGATGGCCCAGCTCAGTTTCTGGGTCATAGAAACAGGAGTCAAGGCAGAAGATCATTTTCCATCCATGATAAAGGGCTAAGGCATGCCTTTCATTTCTGAGTCCAGCACAACTCCCTGAACTTGGGAACTTGGTATGCTTTGTCCTAATTGAAAAGGTTTGACCATTACGTCTTCAAATGTACGTCTGCCCCGTCCCTTCGCTGTCTCCCAGATTCCTTTTGCAAGTACGTTAAACCTTTTGACATTGCTCCCAGGAGCACTGAGGCTTAATTACTTGCTTTCAATGTGCTTATTCTATGCTGTTCAGGTTGGATAATTTTATTTAAACAGTTTTACTCCTTTCTTCTGGTATCTTTATTCTGCTAGAAGACTCATCTAGTGAGTTGTTTTTTAATTTCCCATATTCTATTATTCGGTTCATGTATTTTCGTTTGATTCTATTTTATAGCTTTTATTTTTCTGATGACATTTTGTGACTCTACTTATTTTTACTATATTTTCCTTTACATCCTTGCAAACAGTTTTAAAAGTTGAACAATTTTAAAATTGTTTGTCTGCTAATTCCACCATCTGAGCCATCTTGCAGTTATTATATATTGACTGATTTTTTTTCTGTGTATGGATATGGGCAACACTTCATTTAAAATTTGCATGTCTATCAATTTTTTATTTCATCATAGACATTATAAAATTATATGGCAGAGACTATGAGTCTTATTATATTACTCTGGAAAGCATTGATTTTTGGTACTAACAGAGAGCTAACTTGGCAGAAAGTGAATGTAAAACTCTGTCTCTTCCTTTCCTTTTTTTTTTTTTTTTGCTTTTTGCTTTCTAGGGCACCACCCGCAAATACATGGAAATTCCCAGGCTAGAGGTTGAATTGGAGCTGCAGCTGCTGACACAGCCATAGCCACAGCAACACAGAATCCGAGCCACGTCTGCAACCTACACTACAGCTCAGGGCAACGCCGGATCCTTAACGCACTGAGCCAGGCCAGGGATCAAACCCACATCCTCGTGGTTACTAGCTGGGTTCATTAACCTTTGCACCAGAATGGGAACTCCCCAAACTCTGCCTCTCTTGCATAGATAATATTACCCTGGTCCAATTCTTTTATTCTGAGTTGACTGAATAGGACTGTACCAAACAGAGACACAGTTCAGGTGTGAGGTTCGGAGGAAGTTTTATATGGGTATCTGGACCACACTCTGCCGTTCTTTCTGTTCTGGGATATCTCTCATCCTTTCCCTCTGGCTTTGGTGCTGCTGAACTCCATCGTCTGATTTCTCAAATTATTGTCACTTTCTATCCAATTTCTGTCTTTTCTATAAGGCAGCACTCACTGGAGATGACCCTTAGGTAAACAACAACAGCAAAGGTGGTCAAGTGTCAACGCCAGTCCAGACTTGTCCTGATTTTGATCCCTCTCCAGGGACTTCAGAAAACTGTTCTACATATATTTCCCTAGAGTTTATCATTATGTGTAGAAGAGTCATCATGCAGGAGATAATCTACTATTTCCATCAGTGGGGGTTCCTTTATTTTGTCTTTGTCTCTTGAGGATCACGTCAGCAGTAAAACATCAAGGGAGTTCCATGGGAACTAATCCAGCTAGTCTCCATGAGGATGCAGGTTCGATCCCTGGCCTCGCTCACTGGGTTAAGGATCCCACGTTCCTGTGGCTGTGATGGAGGTCAGCGGCTGCAGCCCAGATTCGCACCCTAACCTGGGAACTTGCATATGCCTTGCGTGCAGCCCTAAAAAGCAAAATAAATAAACAAACAAACAAATAAATAAAAGAAGTAAAACATCAAGTGCTGTATTATACACAACAAAATGTATTTCACAGTGCAAAAAAATGCATCAGTACTGGGTACCAAGAATGAATGTCCGATGGAAGCACAAAGTACCACTTAGAGAATATCAGTGTTAGGTTTTCACATTTCATTCCTGCCCACTTTCCTCCTGCGCTTGGTTCTCTCTTGACCACAGCCAGGGTTTTACTTGCTTCCTTGTCCCCTTTCCTTTTAATCATGGTTATTATGAACAGACATCGAGAACTGAAAGTCATCCTGTATCCATATCTTTGGTCCACTGGAGAGCCGTTTTCAGATTGTTGGGCCCTCGGCTTTTCAGTACAGGTAACAGGGGAGCTGTAGTAAATGTGCCTGCACGGAAGTTTGGATAAACCTGGACCTTAATTTCCAATCCAGAAAGAGCCAGGAGATGGGGTGGGGGGGGGTGCCGCAGCCACAGGAAGTGATGAAAACCCCAGAGGGCTCACCGTGAGACCAGTTAGGACTCCCGGTACACATCTTCAACAGTCTGTGCCCGGGAGTGGAGAACTTATTTTCACTGATTCTGCTTCCTCTGATTTTCCTATTATATCAAAGCCTGAAGGAAATAGGACTATACGAGCAACGTCCTTCTAGGAAATAGCCAAAGAGACCAGAGGTCATTACTTCTTCGTGATACGTAGAGAGAGTCATTAAAGATTATTTTGTCTGAATTATGTTAACTAGTACAAAGGTATTTTTATTCCTAGTATATACTTTACTAAAAAGTATACACCTCTCTAGATAACATTATCATGGTGGCCTCGTTTCTATTTTTTCCTCTAAGGTTTAAATCGTCAACAGAGGGAATTTCCACTGGTGGAAACCTGCTTCATCCTTTTCTTACGACAGCCTCTCTGTGTCAGTCGCTACCCCTGGTTAAAGCCATTGCCAAGAAACTTGCAAATTTCATTGGATTTTTTCCCCTTAGGGAAAAACATTGAATTCATTCATTCAGTTTCTTTTCTTTTTCCTTTGGCACATGAAGAGTTAAACGTCAGATAACTTCCGAAATTCAATTAAAAGGGGATAGTGCAGCTTAATCACAGGGCTTTTCCTATCTATTTTTTCCAGTAGTTACTTTGAAACTGCTAACTTGAAATCACAGTCCTCCGCTGTCTTCAGAAGTTCACTCAATCAAAAGCCAAGTGCTGAGTAATCAAAGATCTTAATAACTGGAAGTTCTAACCCTAACCACAGGAGGATTAAAAATCCAGTAGCCAGAACTCAGTGCTTCAATCTAGCAAGCTCCAGTGCATAATGAGAATCCCTAAAGCCCCAGATCACAGCCATGTCCTTGCCTGCAGTAGAACTAAGTGGAAAACCTCTTATTTCCTTGAGAGACCCTATCTGCCTGATGAAAACAGATACTGGCTCCTGTGTGGCATGATTCGAAGAATGGGAGAGGATTAAGGAAGACGCCAGGGAGAGGCTCGGTCCTGCTCATTTACATGGTATTACCGCGCAGACAGGTGATGTTAACAGAAGGCGGGGACCCAAAGGCAAAGGCCCCTGAATTAAAGCAGCATTTATTATTTGAGTTATAGCGGGATTAAGATCCATTTATGTTGCCATACCCAATTTTAAAAATCTACTAAACATTTTGATGCTTAATTTTAAAATGTCCTGTAGCAAATAGGCAAGCTGTTTGGAGAGCTGTTTGTTTTCATCCAGCACAACCTATCAACAGATTGTAATCGAAATGTAGGTGGTTGTAGCAATATTCTTGTCCTCTCTGTTGGGATGAATGAAAATCATCCCTGTTTATTTAGAGCATAAATATTTAAAAGCCACATTCGTTAAACACCACACTACTGCTTACTTATTGCTACATAACGTGTGCATATAGCATATGCCATAATATATACTCACATATGCTTTTATATCTCTTTATATAATGCATTAAAATGTTTCTGTATTTTGGAATACCATGTAGTTGAAAAGCCTGTAATTTTTATCATATATTTTATTTATTCATTTAACGTTAAAATTTGAAGTTAGATACATCTTTAGAAAGATGTTAGATTATCTTAGAACCTTTTCCATAGACTTTAGAATTTTAGAGAGTTCCCATCGTAGCTCAGCAGAAAGGAATCTGACTAGCACACATGAGGATGTAGGTTCAATCCCTGGCCTCGCTCAGTGGGTTAAAGATCCAGCGCTGCGTGAGCTGTGGTGTAGGTCGCAGACACGGCTTGGATCCCATGTTGCTGTGGCTGTGGTGTAGGCCGGCAGCCATAGCTCTGATTCTACCCCTAGCCTGGGCACCTCCATATGCCGCAGATGCAGCCCTTTAAAAAAAAAAAAAGAATTGAGAATTTTATAGCTTATTTTGCCACTTCCAGTGCTTCCATAATGTGTTTCCTTTGAAAAGGTTTTTAAAAAGTCCCTTATGTGAATAATTGTAAAACACAAAATTACTTCAATAATATCTCCTAGCTCAAAGACTAAATTGCTTGACCTAAGCAGACAAGCAAAATGCTTATATATTTGGAAGTTTTTATTCAACTCTAGCTCACCATCATTTCTGAATCAATGTTGATTTTCTACGCAGACAGTTACATCTAAATTCAGCATTTCGGTACAGTATCAGAGTGCTAAATTATGTGAAGATTTTGAGATACAGTGTATCCAATGTCCCATCTTAACAAAGAAAGATCTTTGTTAACCAAAGATCACAGAACTTTTATCTCCTGTGTTTTCTGCTGTACATTTTATAGTTTTATATTTTATCTTTAAATCTAGAATTCCTTTTGAATTAACTTTATATGCAGTATGAGGTATGAACTGAAATTTTTTTTTAGTTTTCTTTGATTTTTACTTATTAATATCTGTAGTCGTTTGCTAGTGCTACCATAGAGAAATACCACAGATTGGGTGGCTAAAACAATAGAACTGTAATTCACGGTGGTCCTGAGCCTGGAAAGTCCATGGTCAAGGTGTTGGGAGGTTTGGTTTCTTCGGAGGCCTCTGTCCTCAGCTTATGGATGGCTTTTCCTTCCTGTTCTTACAAGGCCACCCTTGGTCTATGTTGTCTGTACCCTACTATCCTCTTCTTCTAAAGTTATTGGTCATAAGGTTAGGGCCACCCATATAATTTCACTTTGCTGTAATTACCTACTTAAAGGCCTTCTTTCCGAGGAAATCACATTCTGAGGTCCTGGGAGTCAGAACATCAACATATGACTGAGGGGAAATAGACCAGAATTATATTCAGAGGCTTCAATACCCCCCTTCAACAACTGATAAAACAAATAGACAGAAATCGTATATCACCTCAAGGGAAATAGAAAAGTTATTTGACCATATTTAATATTCATTACTGATAAATACTCCTAGCAAACTAAAGAGAAGGTGACATCTTGAACTTGAAATGACATAGAAAACTAACAGCTAACATCATACTAGATGCTGGCAAAATTAATGCTTTCTTTCTAAGATCAGGAGCAAGAAAACGTTGCCCGCTCTCCCTACTTCTATTAAAATTTGTAAAGAAAGTTTTAGCTAGTACAACAAGGGAAAGAGAATAAATAAATAGATAAGACATTGCTCTTTGCATGCAATGCAGTTTGTGAGCTTGCCAGCAAGTCCTGTACCCAGTATCGTACTTTTTTTGTGGAGAGGAAATAGTTAATCATCTTTATTCTCTGACATCATGATTATCAGCATTAGAAATCTGATGGAATCTACAAAAAAATAAGAAACTTAAAAACTGAGTTCATCAAAGTAATGGCATACAAGAAAATTTATGACATTTCTATATTCTAGCCACAAACCATCAAGATTAAATTTTTTAAAGTAGTACTTATGACATTATGAGAGTATGGATAAAATTACAGAAGATTTGCAAGTCCTGTATACTGGACTCTATAATACTACAGTAAGGAGAAAAACTAAAGGAGATCTAAATAGATGAGAGACATGCTTTGCTCTTGGATTCAAAAGATCTATGATGTTTCACTAGGTGGCCCTGCTGGGCTGCATGCAGGATAGACTGTAATGTGAACGTGGCCAAGGTCAAAGGCAGATAAGTACCACCAGAACCATGCATGACTCAAGGGCGCTGAGGATCATGTGTTATAATGCTTACTTAGAGCAAGTGGGGAGAGAAAGTATTCAAGATCCAGCCCTTTGCAACGTGTCTGCCCCCACGGCAACTGGATGCTGATGCTGGTGGTGTGTCTGTGAAGACCCCCTCTGTGCTGCAGTAGAAGGACCCCCACCCCTTGTCAAATGGGCTCTAAGGCGCAAAAAGCTGGCGGGGGGGGGAGGGGGATTGCATACCTGAGGATCATTGATTCGTGCATACAGTTCTAAGGAAAATTTACGTGTGCCCTGTGCTGAGCTCTTTGCATGCAGTACAGTTTTTGAGCTTGCCAGCAAGTCCTGTACCCAGTATAATACTTTTCTTGTGGGGATACAAAGAAGGCACCAGATTGTGCTGGGACCCTATCATCACACTTCATATTTTAGCATGCTTTGTTATTAGGTGAATAAACATTGATATTTTGTGATGTCTTCTTGATGAATTTACCCTTTGCCATTATGAAATGTCCTTATTTTTCCCTGGTTATGTTTGTTCACTCCAAAGCTTTCATTGTTTCAGGTTAATATAGTCAAACAAGCTTTTTAAAATTAGTGCTGATGTAATATATTTTTCATCTTTTTACTTTAAACTTACCTGTGTCTTTATATTTAAAGCCCTTGTCTTGCAGGCTGAAAATATTGTCTGCTTTTTTATCAAATATGACAGTCTCTGCCTTTTAGATCATTTATATTTAATGCGATTACTGATATGGTTAAGTTTTAGTTTACTCTCTATATTTTACCAACATTTACTTGGTCATTTTTTCTATTTTTCTGCCATTTTTGGATTATTGAGTATAGTTTATGATTTAATTTCTTTCTTTAAACTTAATGACAATAACACTTTTTTTTGTAATGGTTACCATAGGGTTCATATTATGCATATTAAATTTACCACAATCTACTTTCAAGTAATAATATATAACTCCATGTAAAATATAAAAATGCCACAGTGGCATGCTTCAATTTTTCCCCTACTTGTTTTTATGTTAATTTGGTTACAATTTAATTTTATATGTACTATAAACCATACTGAACATTGTTATTATTTTTATTTAAATGATGAAATTGAATGAAGATAAGAGAATCTCATGTATTTCCTGATATAGTCGTGATTCCAGGTGCTCTTCATTCTTTTGCATGAATTTGCATTTCACTAGATATCACTTTGCTTCTGCCTGAAGGACTCTTTTAACATTTCTTGAAGTGATCTACATTTACAGGTGATGCATTCTTTCATCCTTCGTCTGACCATGTCTTCATTTCCCTTTTTATATAATTTGTCTATTTTTTTCTTCCAATACTTTATGGTTGCTGCACTACTGTCTTCTTATTGGTGTTGATTATGAGGAGAAATGTATTCTATGCTTCTTTGTATCTCTATGTAATATATTTTTTTCTCTTCTAAAGATTTTATCTCTGTCACAGATTTGAAGAAATTTGATCATGGTGTACCTTGGTGTAGTTTTCGTTGTGTTCCTTGCACTTCATGTTCACTGAGATTCTTGTATCTGGTGGCTTATAGTTTGCATCAAATTAGAATAAAAAACAGCCATTATTATTTCAATTGTTTGTACTGTCTTCCATTTCTCTCCTCCCTTTTGAGGATGCAAACCACACTTCTGCTCACCACTGATTCTCTTCTCATTTCTCATGATTATCTTTTCTCTCTGTGCTTAAGTTTTGATAGTTTCAATTGCTTGCCTTTCAAGTTTACTTACCTTTTATTCTGTGATCGTAAGTCTACTTTTCACTCTGCTCAGGGTATTTTTGTCCCACACAATATAGTTTAGATCTTCCAAAGATTGAATTATGCCCTCTTTATATCTTCCATTGAAGGGTGTTATTATAACTTTTAAAAAAATAGCATTTTGAAGATGGTACAGTAAATTCTCACATAGTCACACAATTTCCCCTTTTACATTAGTATAGTGATTTCTTCAAATAACCAACACATAATGATGATGTATAATTAACTAGAGTCCATACTTTATTCAGACTTCCTTAATTTTATGGAAAGTCTTTTTTCTATTCCAGGATCCTAGTCAGGATCCCACATTACATTTAGTCATCAGGTCATCATGTCTTCATAGGTTCCTCTAGGTGACAGTTTGTCAGACTTTCCTTATTTTATATGTTCTTGACAATTTTGAGGAGTACGTGACAGTTTTGAAGAGTACAGGTCAAGTATTTTGTATAATGCTCTCAAATAGAATCTATCTGATATTTCTTTCAGGATTAGCTACATGTTTTGTGGAAGAAAATAACAGCAATAATGTGTGATTTTCATCACATCATACTCAGGCTATGCACTATTAACATGGCTTATAACTGTTGACATTAATTATGATTATTTAGTCGAGTTAGTGCTTATCAGGTTTCTCTACAATAAAGTTACTATAACAGCCCATACTTAAGAGTATGGGGAGAGTAAATGCGTACATTATTTGGAACTTTCTCCCATTCATTTGCTTATTTATTTAATCATTCATCTATATCAGTATGAACTTGTGGATATATGTTTTGTACTTTGGATTATCATCCAAGACTTTATTTTCTTAACTGTTCCAGAGTTGTCCATAACAAGCTCTGTCAACTGGCTCCTGACTCTGTGATCCTACGGCCTATCTTCATCTTTTATTTTTTGAGTCTTTGTTTAATCTCTCTTGCTATAAGATGTTCCGAGATCATTGTTGGAGACTAAATCATGGACCTCCAAAGACAGCCACATCCTAATTCCCAGACTTGTGACTGTTGCCTTTTTCATCAAAAGGAAATTTGCAGGAGTTCTCATCATGGCATAGTAGTTAACAAATCCGACTAGGAACCATGAGTTTGAGGGTTCTATCCCTGGCCTTGCTCAGTGGGTTAAGGATCCAGCGTTGCTGTGAGCTGTGGAGTAGGTCGCAGATGCGGCTCCGATTCGACCCCTAGCCTGGGAACCTCCATGTGCCGCGGGTGCGGCCATGAAATGACAAAAGACAAAAAAAAAAAAAAGAGGAAATTTGCAGATGTGATTAAGTAAATAATTATGAGATGGGGAAATGGTCTCTATCACCCAGATAGACCCTACGTGGAATCACTAGTGCCCTGGCAGGAGGAGGCCCTGTTTCTATAACCTCCCTCAACCACCAGAGCGAGGAGACATATGTGTGTATGGTAACTTACATATTTACATATATCTACAAAATTTGTTTATATAACCAGCTGTATATTTTAAGCTAAGCTGTGAGTTCATAGTGAAGTCTGCAGCTACAATCCATTCTAGCCATCTCCCTTGCTCTTCTATAAACTTCAGCTCCAACAGCGAGAATCTGGGCCCTCATCATCCATCATCCATTTACTTAATTATTCATTTACAGCATATATATAGCAGTATTGAAATTGTTAACTCACACCCTTGGAAAACAATGTTACCAACCAGACT
The DNA here is from genome assembly GCA_004024745.2 of Catagonus wagneri. NCBI lineage: Eukaryota > Metazoa > Chordata > Mammalia > Artiodactyla > Tayassuidae > Catagonus > Catagonus wagneri. Next base: position 22,036,165 of record PVHT020000009.1, on the reverse strand, counting down.
GAAGTGCATACATACAATTTGTTTTGCCTTTAGTCTTACAGACTCTACTCACTTCCAAATGACCTAGGTCAGCATTATTTTCTCTGACCTCATTCCGCAAACCTTCTCATACATTTGTCATATAGTCTGATTGTGACACACTCTGTATTCTACTCCAGGATCCCCTGACCTCTGAAATTATTTTTTTATAAATTTACGTACATTAAGGTTCGTTTTTTTGCTATAAATTTCTCTGAGTTTTAACAAATGCATAGTATCATGTATGCGCTATTACAGCATTATACAGAATAGTTGCAATCCTAAAACATGCCCTGTAATTAATATATTCAACCTCCCCTCCATCTGTCTCCCCATGACAAGCGTAGATATTTTTACTCTCCCTAAATGTTTCTCTTTCCCAGAATGTCACTGGCATGACACTCCATAATTGGAATCACACTTTATAGTCTTTTGAGACTAGTTTCTTTCATTTAGCTCACATAGATAAGAGGCCTCCTGGTATTATCACGGTTTATAACATAAATCTTTTTGTTGCTGAATAAGATTTCATTGTAAGGGTGTACCAAGTTTGTTTATCCATGCACATATGGAAATTTATCTTGCTTGCTTCTAGTTTTTGGTAATTATGAATAAAGATGCTACAGGTGTTCACGCGGAATTTATTGTATATATATGGATTCCAAATCAGTTAGCTAAATACGTAGGAACTGAATTATCAAATTATATGGGAAGACGATCTCTGGCTTTGTAAGAAACTGACAAAATATAATCCAAAATATCTGTACCATTTTGGGCTCCCAATAGTAATGAATTTGACTTCTTATCCTTCTGCGTTTTTGCCAAAACTTGTTAGTGTCAGGTTTTTGTGAGATTTTGTTTTTGTGTGTTTTTTTTAACTTTTATTTTTATTTTCTAAGCCATTTTAATAGGTATGTGGTGGTGCCTCTGCCGTTTTGACTGATGATTTTTTTTTTGACCAATGATATCGAGCTTATTTTGTATTTTCCAGCTTTATGACTACTTTGTGAGTATCTCTTCAGGTATTTTGCCTATTTTAATCTTTGTCTTTTTTTAGTTTTAAGAGATCTTTGAAGATTTTAGATACAAGTTACTTGGCAGAAATATGTTTTGCAAACATTTATTCATCTGTGACTTGTTTCATTATTCTAAACAGTATATTCTGCATGAAGAACATAAAATTTTAATAAATTGCAATTTATTAATGTTTTATTTAATGGATCATGTTTTTCATGTTATTTCTGAAATCTCATGACCACACCAAGGTCACAGAGATTTTCTTCTAAGATTTTTTTATTCTGGAAGTTTCACAGTTTTGCAGTTTACCTGTAGGTTTATAATCCATTATGAGTTTTTTTTTCTAAAGTGTGATGTCTTTGTTTATGCACTGTTTTACTTTCTGCAGTCACACATCTAACTGTTTCAAAGGATTTGTTGAAAAGTTTTCCTCCTCTATCACTTTGCATTTGCCCCTTTTTCAAAGATTCATTGGCTGTTTGAGACTATTTCTGGGTTCTCTGATCCATTGATCTGTGTGTCTGTTCTCTCACCAACTTCTTTTTTTAACCAAACTATAGTTGATTTACAGTGTTTCTTCAGGTTCTGTTGTACAGCAAATTGACCCAGCCATACATATATGTACTTTCTTTTTTTTTTTCATCCTATCTTCCATCATGTTCCAACCAAAGAAACTGGACATAGTTTCCTGTGCTTTACGGTAGGACCCCGTTGCTAACCTTCCCAGATGTAAGTTTACATCCACTAGCCCCAAGTAGACCTGTTATTTTGTCCTGAAATTGGATATTATAAATCTTTCCCAAATGTGTTCTTCTTCTTCAGTATTATGTTGGCTATTCTAGATATTTTACCTTTCACTATAAATTATGGCATCAGTTTGTCAATATCTCCACAGTAGATTGCTAGGACTTTGTTTCTAATCACAATCATTCTGTAGATCAATCTGGGAAAAACTGAAATCCTAACAGTATTGAGTTTTGACATTCATGAATATAAAGTATTCTCCATTTATTTAGGTTTGCTGTATATTCTTCAGAAACATATTTTCCACATATGGACCCTCTATGTATTTTATTGGACTTACACTATTTCATTGTTTATTGATACTGTATGTTGTTTAATTACATAGTTCAAATTCAAATCATGTCTATCTGGTATATATAAAAACAATCTCATTTTGTAAAACAATGCCATATCCTGTAGCTTTGTCCTACTTTCTTATTAGTACCAGAAGTTTTTGTTGTTGTCGATGGTTTGGGTTTCCCTGCATGGACAGTCACACCATCTGTAAACAGAGATTTGTTTCTTCTTTATATATGTAATTTTTTTCTTTGCTATCTTACTGCGGTGATTAGGACTTCCAGAAAATAGAAATGGTGAAAAAGAGCATCCTTGCCGTGTTCTCCACCTGAAGGGTAAGCATCTCGTTTTTCAACTTCAATTATGACACTGACTGTAAGTTCTTTTGTAGATATTCTTTGTCAAAATGAGAAAATTTCTCTCTATTCCCAGTGCACTGAGAGTTTTAACATGAATATACACTGCTTTGTGTTTAATCACTTTCCTGCATCAATTAATACAATCATATGATTACTCCTCCTTAGCTTGTTAATGTGGGGAATGACACTCAAAGATTTTCAAATGTTGGATCACCCTTGCAAGTGTTAGTAAGTCTTACTTGGCTGTAGCGTGTATTTTTTAATCCACTTTTACTCTGACTCGCTTATATTTTGTGGAGAATTTTGGCTCTCCACATCCAGGCCTGGTTCTTTCTTTTTGGAAGTTTATTATTGATTTGAATTCTGAAATAGATCTGAATATCTGTATTCAGATATTTATTTCTCTTCATGTAAATTTTGGTAGTTTGTATCTTTCAAGGGATTGATTGGTTTAATCTAAGTTTCTCAAATTGTGGGCATATGGATATTTATAGTTGTCCTTTATTACCTTTTTGTTTGTTTTTTACGGCCACACTCACGGCATATGGAAGTTTCCAGGCTAGGGGCTGAACCGCAGCTGCAGTACACAGCAACTCAGGATTGGAGCTGCATCTGCCACCTACACCACAGCTCACAGTAGCCCCAGACCCTTAACCCACTGAGCGAGGCCAGGGTTCAAACCTGCATCCTCATGGATCCTAGTCAGGTTCATTAACTGCCGAGCTACGAGGGGAACCCCTGCTTTATTACATTTTTAATAATCATGTGATAAGATGTGAAAACTAATATTTAATTTGATATTTGTAACTCTGTCATCTCTAGGTTGTGGCTGGCATGGCCTGAGTTGAGGTGAATCAGTTTTTACCAAACTTTTCAAATGACCTCGGATCCCCTAGATTTTCAGGCCCACCTGCGGAACTCGAGCCGCCGACTCTCTGCTCGGTACTCCTTAACATCGCTGTGCCCTGGAATCTTCTAAAGCAGCCCTGGGCCAGTTACAGGGCTCACCTTGTTCATTTTCCGGCTCTCAGGAATCATTGTTCTTTGTTGCCCATTGTCTTGAATCTTGAAAACCAGTGTTTGTATGCTTTGCCCATTTCTTACGGTTTAGGTCCCACAGTGATGTGGGACTCGAGGTTCAATTCCTTTGTTTTGGGGCTGAACTGTGCCCCCTTATTACTGTCATGCTGATGTCCTGGCCCCCGATGTGACGGCATTTGGATGCGGGGCCTTTAGAAGGTAATGAAGGTTAGATGATGTCATTAGGATGGGGCCTCGTGATGGGATCAGCGCCTCGTGAGATGAGACGCCAAGATGTCTCTGCACGTGTCTCTCTATTGGCCATCGGCAGACACAGTCGGAAGGTGGCCGTCTGCAGGCCAGGAAGAAAGCTATCACCAGTATCTGAGCATGCTGCCACCCTGACCTCAGACTGCAAGCTTCCAAATCCAGGAGAAAATGTTTCTGTTGTGGGCTGCCCAGTCTGCCGCGTTTAGTTATGGCAGCCCAAACCGACTCATACTCTTATTTTCACAACCCCTAAATTTTGTGTTTCCACCATAGGAAATACAACAGATTCCTCAAATGATCCGTATTCAGTTAAAGGCTTCAGTCCTCTGCCAAGCTGCTCAAAGGAGCACAAGAAATGGTGAGTTTTCACACTCCTGGGGAGTGGTCCTTCCGTGGGGTTTTCTCGCTTCATCAGGAGACACCGGTGCAAAGAGGCACTGTCTTTAGACGTGTCTCCAAAAGCACGCATGTTGGCACCAGGCACTGTGATGACTTAGGACCGGAAGGGTGGTAGGCTGAGTGAAGCAGCCACCTTTCAATCCCATTTGCAATGGCACAGATGGTTTTAGAGTGTGCCGCGTGGTGGCAAGGATAAAAAGAGCTGCATGCTTTGCTCTGTAGCTATAACCTCATCACTGCACTGCAGACAGTGGTGACCCTGAAACCACCAAATCACTGCATCTCCTCATTCCTTCCTGTCACACAGCTTACACCTGGGAGCGTGGACTTGCCTTCAACACATCTCTTCTTTTTGTCCTCGCCACTCTCGGTTTTCTAAAAATGTCTACAGTTTTCTTGACTTCACCTTGCCACTACCTAAGCTCCATCTGCTATGTAAGATTAAATGATTTTCAAAAGCTCACTGTCCTGGCATTTTAACTTCCAAGTTACAGACTCTCCAACATTATCATAGACAAATATCGCTTCTAAAAATGCCATTAAATATTGATTCATTTACTTGACTGAGAAAACTTCCCTGCCCACGTAGTAATTTTGAAGAGGATTTTTTTTTTCCCTACAAAGCCTAATGTTAACAAGCAAACATATTAACAAGTAAACATCTCAGCTTCTGGAGAAGAGAATGCAGGAATAAAAAGTCCCGCTCCCTAATCTGAGCCCGGCCACTAACCAAGGGCACAAGGCTTGGTCTTCCTTGTGGTGATAGAAGTAGAAAGAGGGGCCAGTACAGAGCAACCCTGTGTGGGAGGGTTGGGGTGGAGAGGAGGGGTTCTGGGGGAAGTTCCCCTTCAAAGAAAGCGCACACTAAGGTCTAAACAAATCACACCGCTCAGCGGGCTTTAGGACATCTGGTGATGACATGGCATTGGAAAGGGTTTAATTAACTTGGCAGTAGAGGAACCACTCTTTTTGAATTTTTTATCTCTGTTTATATCATTATTTTCCTTAGAGTTTTTAATAATGTAACATTTCCTTTGACTTCTACTGAGATACAGGCATGACTAAAATATGGTCCTTATGTTGATGGCATCACGTTTCTTCGGGGGTGTAGACAGATGGATGCAGACTGCACTGTACCAGCAGTACGCTCTAACTCTTGCTCTGATCCCTACATAGCAGAGAGAAGGCAGGGTCGGGAAAACTTCACAAAGAAAAGATTTAAGCAGAGTCTCAAAAGATGCTTCTTATGGAGAAGAACCTGACGATCTTCCACGCAGAGGGAGTAGCAGGTGCAGGACCAGGAGGTTTGAAAGACAACTCCTGCAAAGGTGTGAGACCAGACTCTAGACCCTGTTTGCAACAGTGATGGAGAATGACTCTGGAGGGAGAGCTCAATGACTGTTAAACTGGATTTGATTTAGTGGTTCCTTGGGTTTGCCAACAATCTTTTTTTCTTCCTTTTTGGTTAAGCAATGGGGTCTTTTCTTTAAGACTTGGCTTTTATTTTTTAGAACAGTTTGAAGTGCACAGCAAAATCAAGAGGAAGTACAGATATTTCGCATGGGTCTCCTGCCTCCAGCTAATGCATGGCCTCCCCCAACATCGACACCCTCCACCGGATGGGACATTTATTACGATCAATGACACACCCTATGTGGACACACCATTGTCACCCAAACTTCTATACTCTCTTGGTGTTGTATATTTTTTGAGTTTGAACAAATGTGTAATGAGACATAGCTACTATCATTGTAGTATCATGCCAGGCATTTTCACTACCTAAAACTATTCTGTCCTGTATATATATTTCTCCCACACTGCACTACCCTACTCTTGGCCAATCCCTCATCTTTTTACTACCTCCATAGTTTTACCTTTTTTAGAATTTCAGATAGTTGGAATTACATAGGCTTATTTCACTTAGTAATATGCAATTAAGACTCTTCCATGACATTTCACGACTTGATAACTCATTTCTTTTTAGCACTGAATAACAGTCTACTGTTCAACCATACCACAGCACATTCATCCATTTGCCTACTGAAGGATATCACGATTGCTTCCAAGTTTAGGCAATTATGAATAAAGTTGCTGTAAACATCTGTATGAAGGTTTTGGGGTGGACAAAAATTTTCAGCTTCTTTGAGTAAATACCAAAAAATATGATTGCTAAATTCTATGTTAAAATATTTTTAGTTTTATAAGAAATTTCTAGACTGTACTATTTTACATTCTCTCCAGCAATAAATGAGAGTTCCTGTTTTTCCACTTCCCTGCTAGAATGTGGTGTTGTCAGTATTTTGGATTTTGGCCATTCTAGTAGGTATGTATTAGTACATCACTTTTAAATTTTAATGTTTGTATTTCCATGATGGCATATGATGTGGAGAATAGCTTTGTATGCTTATTTCCATCTGTCTATCTTCTTTGATGAGGTATCTATTAAATCCTTTGGCTCATTCTTTAATTAGTTTTTTTTTTTTGGTATTCTTATTGAGTTTTCTGATTCCTTTGCATGTTTTATGTAATAGTCCTTTATTGTATGTGTCCTTGTAAATATGTGTCCCCCCGAATTGTCTTCTCGTTTTTGATATTGGCATTCACAGAGAAGTTTGTAATTTTAATAAATTTTAATAAAGTCCAACTTAATCATTTCCTTCATGATAATGAGTCAGTTGAATCTAGAAAACTATCACCATATTCGAGGCCACCTAGCTTTCTCCTAAGTTCTTTACTAGAAGTTTTTTCTAGTTTTGAATTTTATATCTAAGCATATGATTCACTTTAAGTTAATTTTTGTGAATGGTGTAAAGTCCGTGTCTAGATTCCTTTTTTGCAAGTGGATGTACAGTGGTTTCGGCATCATTTGTTGAAAAGACTTTGTTCCACCAATAGGACCATTGTTCAAATAAACTCTGCAAGATCTCACTTGAAACCACGTAGCAGATTTGACATTAGGACAACTTCCATGTGGTTCTATATGCTCCCCGAGCCTCTTCTCCCCCAGGGAGGCCCAAGGCCATGCAGGAAGGGACCTAGCCCCCAGACCTTCTTTGGAAAGGCACTGCTGTAGGCAATAGAGAGCACTTTAGGGATTTTAAACAAAGTATGTTTGAAATGTTAAATAACAAGATGCTCATGTCTTCCAGGCTAAACTATGAGGGTCTAGGTAAGACCCGTAAATGAGCCAGGAGTGATGAAGGGAAAAGACAGGGGACGAGCCATGAGAGCACTCAGAGCCCACACTGACTCAAACAATTGAAATCTGAAATTTTTAGCTTGGATTGGAAATGCCATTAATTAATAAGGATTCATGTGGAGAGGCAGGTCGGGTTTAAAAAGGTGGGTCATGGGTGGGCCATGAGATGCTGACGGGTGATCAAGGCAGGGATGCCCAGTGGCAAGTACAGCTCTGCGTTCCCGCCAAGGAAGGAGATGCCGCGGGAAGAAGCCCAGCTTGTGGGACTGAATGGGCTCAAGGAAAAGCAAGACGAGTGTAGGAATGAGGTCTGAAGTTGGGGACAGGCCCGTTTACGCAGTTCCCTAGAAAGTCATGGAGGAAAGCCCCTCTTCCAGAGAACGGCTCATTGATCCCATGCCTCCTCCACAAAATGCTGCTTATATGGGAGCTGGACAATATACTTGGGCTAGCTGAAAGTCCATGATCAGCACAAGTCCCCAGGTCTTCTTAGTCTCCAACCTACACACATGGGCTTGAGAAACGAACCAGAAAAGGAAATGCTGAATTTCCCCGACCCTAATGAGAAGCCAGATACCCAGTAGGTACTCTGTATGGTCACTTTGGCCTCTCCATAGGGTTTGAATTTTAGATGCAATAGAAAGCAGCATTTACATTACACTTTCAAAACCAAACTATTGGGTTTCTCTTGCTTTTCACTGGCCAGATTCTGGGTCTTCAGTTTTCATTGTCTGCTTGGAGGTTCGAAGGGCCTCCTGGACTCCATTCCACACCGCAGACACGAGTCGTGAACGGTTTTCACCAGGCACCTTGACAGATAAATCTTTTCATGAAGCAAAGTTCTGTGCTTAATGATATTTCCATTTCCATTTCCATTTAAAAACTCATAGCTGGTTTTTAAATCCGCAGTGGGGCTATTGAACATAATCAGAGTGGAGGAAAAAAGCAATGATTGTTTTAAAAACGGGTGTGGAGCACCGTCCGGATGGCGGAATAGAAGGACTGGAGCTCAACTTCTCTCCCGAATAACAGCAAAAATACAGCCAAATGCCGAGCAACCTTCAACCAAATGGACTGTAAGCTTCCAAAAAAGATACTCTGCTCTGGAAGACACAGCGGAGACCACATCAAGAGGTAGGAGGGGCGATTACGCGATAGAAGCAACCCCATACCTCCCGGGTGGGAAGCCCCACAGAATGGAAAGTAACTGCATCACAGAGACGCAGCTACAGGACTGAGAGTTCTGAGCCTCACGTCAAAACCCCACGCCTGGGGATCGGACACAGGCAGAAAGAGCCCGTGGAGCATCTGGCATTGAAGGCTGGAGGGGCTTGTGTGCAGGAGCTCCACAGGACTGGGGAAAACAGAGACCCCATCCTTGAAAGGCACACACAGACTTTCACGTGCACCGGGTCCCAGGGCAAAGCAGTCTCCAGAGGAATCTGGGTGGAACCTGACTGCAATTCCTGGAGGATCTCCTGGGAAAACAGGGGTGACAGTGCCTTGTTGTGGGGGAAGGGCATTGGAGGTGAAGCTCTCGGGGACATTCAGCAGCCTGCATTTCTCTGGAGGTGGCCATTTCTGGGAAAAATCTGGTTCCTCCTATCAGCGCTGAGAAGCCCCAGGCCAAACAACAATTCAGGTGGGATCTCAGCCCCACCCATCAGTAATCAGGCTGCCTAAAGACCCCTCAGGCACACAGCCAGCCTCTAATCTCATCCAGAGACAAAGCCCCACCCATCAGAGGGAGAGGAATCAACCCCTCCTACCAGTGAGCAGGTATCACTCCCTCCCATCAGGAAGCCTACAGCAAGCCCCCTCCATAGCAACTTTAGCCACAGGGGAGGCAAACTCCTGAACTAAGAGAGGCTACAACTCTATTGTGGACACAAAGGTCACCGCACCAAAAACCTATAAAAATGAAAAGACAGAAAACTCTAACTCAGATAAGGGAGAAAGAGAAAAGCCCAGAAAAACAGCTCAGTGATGAGGAGATTATCAGCCTCCCAGAAAGAGACTTTAGACTGTTGATGCTGAAGATGATGCAAGGCA
>PVHT020000009.1:21971256-22025751 GCA_004024745.2 Catagonus wagneri | reverse complement strand
TGTGGAAACTAAAAGACACAATGAACCTTCTTACAGAACAGACAATGACTCACAGACTTTGGAAAACCTTGGTTTTTCAAATAAGACAATCTGGGGGGGTGGGAGGATGCACTGGGGGTTTGGGATACAAAATCTGTAAAATTGACTTGTGATGATTTATGCACACCTATAATTGAAATAAAATCCATTAAGAGAAAAATAAATAAATAAATAAATAAAAACGGGTGTGGAAAAAATTAACTTTTTATAAAGGAAATTTAATTTTGATTCTTTATATTAAAGGCATTAAAAACAATCAGATTCTTGCCAGGGAAAATAGGAAAGACATTGCGATCTACAATCGTTCTGAGTGGATTTTAGCTTAAAAAAAATAAGTATACTATAGGAAAATATGCAAATATTATGACTTAGCAAAATAATTTCTTTACAATTTCTATATCCCACAATCTGCGGCGTCTCAGACTTTGACTGCCAATCGATGCCAATAGTGGAAAACAAAGGCTTTGTTTTACTAACTGAAGACATCATTGTCCTAGACCCTCGATGGTGACAAAAGAACTGAAGATCATAGCATCTTTCCACTGGAGATTAACACAGAGCTATGTTCTGGGAGTTTTGTCATTTGTAAACTTTAAAAAAAAAAATATTTTGCTGATAGTGTTATTCTCATTACTTTAAAGAAAAAATGCTTTTAAATGGCTGCACTTGGAAACTCCTGGGCCAGTGGCTGAATTCGAGCCACAGCCGTGACCTACACTGCGGCTGTGGCAGCACCGGATCCTTTAGCCCACTGTGCCAGGTCAGGGATTAAACCCGCGACTCTGCAGCAACCCAAGCCCCTGCAATAGGATTCTTTTTTTTTTCTTTTGCTTTTTATATATTTTTTAGGGCCACACCCACAGCATATAGAGGTTCCCAGGCTAGGGGCTGAATTGGAGCTACAGCGGCTGGCCTACAACACAGCCACAGCAACGCAGGATCTGAGCCGCGTCTGCAGCCTACACCACAGCTCACGGCAACGCCGGATCGTTAACCCACCAAGCAAGGCCAGGGATCAAACCCGCAACCTCATGGTTCCTAGTCAGATTCGTTAACCACTGAGCCACGACGGGAACTCCATGCAGTCGGATTCTTAACCCACAGTGCCACAAGGGAACTCCCCTCTTACCTTTTTTAAGTACTGTAAAAACTGAACATAAAATAGACTGGCTTCCACAGCTAAGACCCACCTTTTTCCAAGTGTAAAACTCAGTGTGTGGACAGCACCCAAACCCCCAAGCTTTGGAAAATATTTTCTTTTCCTTTCCTTTTCCTGACAAAGCAAAATGGTTACACCCCGACCTCCTACACTTCCTCCTCTGGTTCCATTTCACCCTCCTGTCAAACAGCCTCACTTTATATGCAGACCCCATCTCTGCATCTTCTTCGCCAGATGTGAACACTCTTCACCAAGTACGTCAAAAAGCGTGTTTGAGGCAATGCCACATGACTAACATGTTTTAAATGCGTTGTCTGTAACTAAGATAATCATATAACTTATCACCAGAACAGGTCCACCTTTGAGAGCGAATGATGTTGATAGTAACAGTTTCTCTCCAAGACAACACACACGATCTACATGTTGCCAACAAAATCTATGACCAGAGTGAGAGTCCTTTACATTTAAGGACATTAAACAGCCAGCCAACCCCTGAGCTTCTGCAGGTTCAGGCTGCCTTGTGGACTGGTATGCAATCTAGCAAAGAGTGGGTGCTTAACACTGATTCATTATGGCCGTGCCCTGCACACCAGGAGCCACGACCAGGCCCAGAAGATGTGGAAGCGTCCGGTTCAGCTGACAGTGTTAGCAAACAAGGCTTGCAGGAACCGGCTGGTAGCAAATAGCAGGTGGATCATACAAATTTAATTCTTCACTTGATGCAGGGTAATTTCCCCATCAGCAGCAGAAGGGGTAGAAGAACCTCTCCCTCAACAGTTCACGCTCCTCCTGTCTTACTATTGATACCAATGCCAACAAAATTAGTGATTTGACAATTAGTCCCCCGCTTACCTGAGAAGACATGAAAGGGAGAAAGAAAGAGTCTTAACTGGACTATAATGTGGCTCTGACAAGTCGGGATGCTGTCATGTTATAGCCTTCCAACTTTAACATTTTCATGTCTGCTTGGCAGGTTATTAAAATAAATGAGGGTGCCTTGGACTGCTGCTTCTGCTTTCCTCTAATGGGAGTTGAGGAATTTGCAAGCCACCGATGTAAATTGACCAATCTCAGAGACTGAAAGGATTTAGCTAAAGTGGACAATTAGGATCATCTCTGCACAGCTGAGTGAAATATTCCTTGTTATTTTAATAATTCAGGCCCAGGGTAATTTTCGGAGGCTGAGTTTGTCAAGATAATGCGCCTGTGCTTGTCTGCTTGTCATTTTTAACTCAATCCCACATGTTACAGGTGCAGTCTAGCTTACAAAACAGGAAAATCATTCACTGGAGAATTTGCATATGGAATACAGATACATCGCGCTGAAGGGAAGCAGATCAGGAGATTGACAGGGAGCCACAGTGCTGATGACTCATGAGGGCTTCCAGTCTGGACGGCCGAGAGATGCCGCGGACCCTATTGATACAATGATGAGCGTTACGGCACAATCCGCATATGCAAGTGTGGACCGCGGGTGGCGCCATTTAGCTCCTGCCGCCTACACCGTTTTGGTTAAGAAGCGCGTGAAGGCTGGGTATTCCCTTGCGGTGGATGCAAATGCTTGCTTTCGGCTCGGTTTTATCTCACAGACTGACGGGATAATATCCTTAACTTTGGGTAGCAAGACACATTATGCATGAGTTTAAGAGAGAATTTCTGATACAAGTGAGGTCATCTGTGCATTTCTGCAAGCAGAAGCTTGTTTGGCCAGATGATGTGGTCCCTGCAGATTAGAGCACCACTCGTGGTTACGAGGACTGGTATAAAACTAGACGTGACCCCTCCTGTGTGTAGGTCTAGCATTAGATGGAGACGGTCACGTTAATTTGAAATCACGAAGTATTCAAATAAAACTCTAATCGAAGGTCCACACTTGTCAGCCCTAGCCAGGGCCTTGCACCAGGGCCTCTCGGGCTGTTTGTTGGGTAAAGGACGACCTTAGGTCAGGAGTCTCCTCAGCCTCTCCGCACAGCTTCATCAGGGCAGTTCAGTTTCTGCCTGCTTTATTTTTCAGACTTCTGTGTACCAATTCATTTGAAGATGGACTTTACACGAAAAAATAACATCAAGAGCAAAACTATAAAAATCATTGTTTTTTTGTAAAAAGATCTTGCAATGCCAGTTAACGTAAGAACGAAAACACAGCAGGTGTTATTGGCCAACTATTCCTTAGCATGAATTATTTTATCATAGTCACGCGTCTCTGCATCCACCTGGGGAGACTTAGCAATACAATCACAAAGGTTGTGGGAACACAACTTAACACAGTGTCATACAAGGTGCAGGGGCTAACCAGGTGCATCACGTCAGACCACGTGCTGCACCACCTCTCCCACCGTTTCCTCTGGGTCATTGCTGTTGTCACATCAATAATCTTTGCCCCTGAACTCTGGTGGAAGAAGAATCTGGGCATCAGGGAACCCGTTCATTACTCTTGCCCTGAACTGAATCTCCTTTCAGCTTGGACAAAATTTGAACCTTGAGGTCATATATATATTGTGCCATCCAGTATGAAATACAGAGCTCGAGACGGCAGAGGACACCTCTACCTGGGGCTCATCACCCATCACATGTCAACTGAAGAGCTGAAGCTGGAAGACAAACCATGATTCCAGCGGTGTTTTTATGTTTTGTTTTGTTTTTTAATCGTCTCCAATGTGTATTTTCTAAGCAAGTGAGTGAAACATGGGAAGGGCCATTCTTTGGAGTTCTGGGCTAATGAGGGAAGAATCACACATACTGAAGCATGAAGAAACAAGCAAGGAGAACGCTTGACACCATCCCTGGAACGGCCCTGCCTCCCGGTGGCTGTCTCACTGCCCACCACCCAGTGCCACCCGGTTCAGCGCCTTGTCACAGACATGCTGATTGCTGTGTGAGACCGCAGCAGCAAAAGATTTACAAAATGAAGGCTTGCTTCTCGTTCAGAGCACGATGGAAGATAGCATGAGAAAGAGAAAGAGAGAGAGAAAGAGAAAGAGAGAGAGAAAGACTGTGTGTGTGTGTGTGTGTGTGTGAGACGGGTCACTATGCTGACAACAGAAGTTGGCACAACACTGTAAATCAGCTATACTCTAATTAAAAGAAGGAGAAAAGAGCTGGAGCAGATCCTCCTCTGAGTAGTGGCTCCACGTTCATGACCCGTCCCGCGGAGCGTCTCTGCCCCCTCAGCTCCGTCTCCATGAGTGGAGAGTGGAGAGTGAGTGGAGACTGCTGGAGTCCAGGCTTCAAACACGGCCTAAACCACCCATGGCCCCAAACTGACTGAAAGGGTGTCTGAGAAACAAAGCATGTCCGTGGGTCCAGGGGGCGAGCGAACCCAGCTGGTGTCTGCCACCCGGACCAACAAAGTGGAAAATAATGACATTTCAGGACTGAACACAAGCCGTGGTGGTAAGTGCGAAAACCAATAGGAACAGAGCTATGTACTAAAGGGCACATGTTACGTATAGACAATGCACACGGCGACTCCCGCCACCTCCCCCACGCCAGCCGTCAACAGATGGGCCCAGTACGCGTCCTCGTGGACAGTTTGGAGGCAGCATCATTTAAAAAATAGCACATTTTAAAAATAGCTTTGGAATTTCAAGAATTTACTTCAGCGGCTTTGTTTATTTATTTTAGGCTGCACCTGCGGCATATGGAAGTTCCCGGGCCAGGGGTCGAATCAGAGCCACAGCTGCGACCTGAGCCACAGCCACAGCAACACCAGGTCTGAGCCACATCTGCAGCCTACACCGCAGCTTGCAGCCATGCCTTATCCTTAACCCACTTGATGGAGGCCAGGGGTCAAACCCACATCCTCACGACACTTTGTTGGGCTCTTAACCCCTTTGAGCCACAACGGGCGCTCCACAGCAGCTCTTTTTAGTCTTTTCCTTACCGGCCAAACCACCACGTCTGACTTCATTGTTACGTATTTTTCCACTTCATTGTTTTCCAAGGGGACAGGGCTTGGCATGTCAGCTGCCTATAATATATCGTGTCTTGGGGTGACCAAAGCTCCTAGCATCTGGGCGAGACTATTAGTGAAACAGATGCTCAAAATTCGAGTGTATTAGCTTAAGAAGTAGACAGTAGCCTGTGATCAATAAATGAGTAAAGACGAGTTACAACTGCATAAGAGTTTCGCACCAGCAAGAGTTCTGCTCAAGCTCCTCCACAAGCTTAATAACTGAGACTCGAGGCTTAGCTTTACACTTGGCCAACGGGGACAGCCGTGATGGGGCCCGTGGAGCCAAATGTGTTTGGCGGTCCTCCCAGGACTGAGTCAAATCACCACGATTAGAGCTCATCAGTGCTGTGATTACCGATGCGCTGACTCTCGTTTGATCAAACAAATCCCCGCTGGGAGAGTCTTCCGGTTGCTGTGTGGCCGAGGAAACCAAACTAAACTTCGGATTTGAAAACCCGTAGTGCATGGGCGGCATCGCCGTCAACGTCTCCTTGTCCCCGACGGGGGTCTGGCATTTCAGTGAGAAGGAGGAAATTAAAGTCCACGGGCACGCTGGTTTCCTTCTGCCTCTGTTGTCTCCCAAACAACCCAGCTCCTGACTGAGAAACTTAGTGTCTTACACAAAATCCCTTTGCGTGCACAAATATATTTAAGTCAAGGCACCCCTAGCCCTCTTCTGGGTGCCACTGCGCTCTGGGAGGGGGCACTAACGAGCTTGGGAGACATAAAACCTTGACCATGCACTTCCTTGTCTTAGCACACATGCTGAAATATATTTTCTGTAGGAAAGTCAGAGCCTTCCAACCATACAGGCACTGAAATACGTTTCAAGTTTCCTTCGATTAAAATCCTAATGTAGCCTACAGGAGCGCCTTTTTTATATTAGACTACCCAGTCCTTGAGTGTTTTACAAGCTGAATTTGACTTTTTTTTTTTTTTTTTACATATTCACCATTCGGTTAAGTGGGCTGTTCTTCGTCACACTCTACGCTGACATAAAGGTAGAAAAAATATGATAAACAACGAGGTGGCTTAGGGATGGAGGTCCATGTTAATCAGTTTTCTCCTCTTGTTTGAGTTTGCAGGCGTCACTTTGTGTTGATTTAAGGGAGGAAACTTGGTATTCAAGGCAAATGCTTATCAGAACACAATTTATTCAGAAAGGTTTTGAAATGCAGGTTCAGAGTGTTTGCCTGAATAATCCCTCAAGCTGAAATACGGAGGAGCTTAAAATTTTTCCTCCATCGATCACTAACTTGATTTTAGTGTTTTCACATAAATTTTAATTAAAATTTACCTGGTATGTTTGAGTTGTGTATCTAGATCCTCATGAAGAATGGGGAGGTGAGGATAACATACACCCACAACCGTATAAAACAGATGATTAACGCGTACCTGCTGTAAAGCATAGGAAATTCTACTCAATAGTTTGTAATAACCTATATGGAAAAAAGAATGGATATTTTTATATGTATGACGGATTCACTTTGCCGTACACCTGAAACTAATAAACACTGTGAGTCAACTACACTGCAAATAAAATTTCTTTAATCTAAACTTTTAGGTTGTAAAACATACATCTCACCTCTCTGGCATATGAACAGTCACCCTCACAGCCTCATGTTCACTTAACCCTCTGAAGCCAAAACAGAAATCCGCAGATATAATGATGCCATCCGATTCTTCAGTCCAGTTAGGTTGGATCAGACACAAGTGCAGCCTCCGGATGGGCAATGGAGATGTTTTCCTCTCTTAACCTTCAGTCCCTTACAAACACTGATCATTTCCATTGACTCGGTGTCCCGGGCACAAGGTATTATGTGGTGAGTTGTGGGTGCACAAAAGCAAAGAAAAACATCAGCTCTGCACTCAGTCAGTTCACGATAAATTATCACATTTACCAAGAAAGGGAGGTCTTCTTTCTTTCACCTCTGTACTGTGCTCTGTGGACAGCACCTCTGCAGGTACTGTGCTCTGTGGGCAGCACTTCTGCAGGTGTACTGTGCTCTGTGGGCAGCACCTTTGCAGGTACTGTGCTCTGTGGGCAGCACTTCTGCAGGTGTACTGTGCTCTGTGGGCAGCACCTTTGCAGGTACTGTGCTCTGTGGGCAGCACTTCTGCAGGTGTACTGTGCTCTGTGGGCAGCATCACTGTAGGTGCACTGTGCTCTGTGGGCAGCACCTCTGCAGGTACTGTGCTCTGTGTAGACCATCTGATACCCAGATTACCCAAGGATAAAGCGTTTTTCTTTCTCTTTCAGGGGGAAATAATCAAGACGCCATGGCCTCTTCTCAAAGTACAGATGTCTTCCTCTTTCCATCTTCATCATGGCCCTCCCCGGAGCCCACATCTTCTCAAGAATATTTGCAAACCTCTCCCACATCCTGGGTCGCCCTTCTTTTGGGCAGGTGGTGACAACGCAGAGAGGAGCTCTGTTTACCTCCAAGGATTCTCCGGCTGTACACTTGTCTTCGAGCACACAGCACCTGTCCCCTTCTGTGCCGTGGGGCACCTTGTCACGGTGGCTTCTGCTTCTGTGAGTCCAACACTTCAATGCTGATATTGAATAGGTAATTTGGTAACAGAACAATTTCGAAGTGAAAAGTCCAGCGCAAGACAAAAAAATGTACCTTCTACTATTTTAAAAATACTGACAAGCGTGTCTGTTCTGGGGACTTATCGGGGGAAAGATCAGCTAATACATCAAACCCTCGGTGGTACGGAGGCCTCAGAAATGTCGCTTCTTCATGGGAATCCTGTCTTGTCAACTGGTCAGAAGGTTTCAGTGTTGAAACAACCTCGCAGCTAATCTGACATTGATATAAAACTTGCCATTTACATGAAAATGCCAGCCCTCACCCAGGACCCGATACGGCTTCTCTGTGCGGGGAGCGGCCTTCGCATAACTTGCAGATGAGGAGAAAGCAGCGTGTGGTGTGTTTTATGTAAAGTAGCTACGACGTCAAGGGCAGTGGATGGAGGCACTAGGATCATAGGGTGGGACTAAGGGGCCAAAGTCGTGTTAATAAAGTCCATCTTCCGGGGAGCAGTTAGGGCCCTTGAGCAAAGAAAAGGCGGCTCTCGCATGACTGCTAATAACCAAACGTAAGTCGTCATTGGCCCCTTAAGCCTAGAGCGGTGGAGGGGTCTATTCAGAGGTGAGGTAGCTAAAGGAGGTGAGACCGGATGCCTCTCTCCATGTCTACTCTCTCCTAAAGGCATCTGTTGTAACGCCCGTGGGCTCCGAGGCTGTGGTCTTCATTGAGGTGGAAGCTAAAAGGAGGACCGACAATACAAAAAGGGAACTGGAACCCCCCCTGAGTAGCCTGTCGTGGATCCCAGCCTCGGTGTCGGGTATCAGGGAGCCAGGGACAGCATGCTTGCTCTGAGAACACATTTTAGCAAACAAGGACCCAGGATGCTTTGGCCAGGAGGTCTGGTTTTCGTACGTATGTTATTCTCACAAGCCCCAACGTCACGTGTGCATTTGGTGACAACGTAGGCAATTTTTTTGTGGCCACACCCATGGCACATGAAATTTCCCAAGCCGGGGACTGAATCAGAGCCACAGCTACAACCTACACCACAGCTACAGCGTCAGTGGATCTGTGGGCAGCCCCTCTGCAGGTGCCGTGCTCTGTGGGCGGCATCGATGGATCCCCGAGCCGGGGATTGAACAGGTCCCTCCCCAGTGACCTGAGCCACTGAAGTAGGATCCTTAACCCACTGCAGCGCAGCAGGAACTGCCACCTTAGGCTTTTAGAAGAATAATCTTCCAGCTTTCTTTTCCATCACGCCTGCCCTTTCCTCAGTCCGTTCAGAAGCATTCCTAGGGCTTGGACAAGAATGCGATCATTAGGGGAGAAAGGCAAAGGGGTTTTACCAGGTAATACTGCTTTATGGCTCTCTTCTTTCAAACTGGCTCTTGGGAATCAGAGGAGATGCTTTTCAGGAGAGCAGGAGAGAGGGGGCAGAGCCTGAGCCGATGGGAAAGGAAAGGGGTCAGGGTGCGTGCGAGCCAGGGAGCCGGAGGGCAGATCAAGGCTCTGACCCTGGGAACCCTGAGAGGCAGGGAGGGGTCAGCGCTGGTGACGTCAGCACCCAGGTGCTCTGACAGATGGTCTGAGGAAGGCGCTGGCTGTAGGTCAGAGGTCGCTCCCTGACGTCCAGGTGCCTGGTGGCTTACCGGGCTGAAGAGTGGGCTCTGTCGCTCAAGACCTTCCCAGCAGCCAGCAGAGACCTTGCGCATAAAACATGTGCTCCGTCAGCCACTGGGGCCTCCCGGGCTGGGGACTTTACAAACAGTCACCTCTGGCTCTCCGCTTTGTGATCCGGCCGGGGTATCCGTGGGGAACTCCTGTCCTCTCCCACATACACGACAACACTGGGAAGATAAAAGGCTGGAGGAGAGCGAAACCGGTGCCCCTTGGGTTTGTAATATCCAGGAGTCCTTTTTTTCCTCTTCTGCGATAACGTAGTGTCCACTTCAGAGCTCATGGAGTAGAACATGCGTTCTAACGGATTTCATCGTTTCAGCAGTTCGGTTATTATTCCTGTTCCACAGACTCAGAAATCTGAGGTTCGGAGAGGTAAGGGGCGCAGTCACTCGTGAGCTTCTGTGACCTCCCTGAGTGTAAGAAACATTACTGAAAACGGACGGTGACGGAGCGGCTAAAGCACATACAGAGGCTTCTGGGGAAGGGGTCAGAGGTGGGCACGGCACCAGCAAACCCGCTCAGTGAAGGAAGACAGAGCACAGCAGGTGCTCCTGGGGCCCTGAGACTGTGGATCACATCAGGAAAGCTGTATTTCCAGCCGAATCAGATAAGAACCCCCACGGGGCTCAGAGTGGGAGGGACACCAAGGCCTCTCATTCATTCACGCGCTTCCATGGGCAGCCTCTGAGCAGACAGCAGACGCGACACGGGGAAGGTCAGGAGGAGAATGGAGCAGGAGCGCAGATGCGGCAGAGTGGAAGAGCCTCGCATTGGCCCATTGCATAGATGGCATCGCACAAAGGACTGTGAACGAGATGTGCCTGTAATGCTGGAGACCTCGGTGGTGCACATGCACCCCGGAGGGTGAGAAGTGGACTCGGTGGCGCTTTAGGGAAGTGACGCTTCAAGGCCATTGCAGGGGCAGGAGGCAGAAGCGGGGCAGGATAACCCCCCCCAAAGTAAAAGAAAACTGCTGTATCTTTCATTCCTCGTTGCAAAGAGGAACCAAGCATGGTGAACCCTTACACTGAATAACATAGAAGGCTGATAGCTTTGAGTGGTACCCAGATCAGAAGTGACATCTTTAGAAAGTCAGGCTTCAGACCAAGCAGTCCTTGTATCTTGACCCTGTGGCACAACAGCTGCTAGACGCTGGCGGCATCAGCAGTGGAGAAAAATGAAGGCGGAGCCTGTGGGAAGTCCCACCGAGAGAACCGTAACATATGGGGACCTAAGATTCTAAAGCAAAGCTAGAGCGTCTGCAACAGAGACTGATACGCCTCTCGAGAAAGAGCTGCTAGTGTGTTACTGGGCCCTGGTAGGTGAACACTTGGCTGTGGGGCAGGAAAAAAGACAGTGAATCCAGCCGGAACGTTATGAGAAGCCTTCTGTCACCCCACCAAGTCACAAAACACGTGGGTATCGTAACCCTCTGTGGTAAGATGGGAGCAGAACAACCAGAATAAAGCCAAGAGGACCAGAAGGCACGAGTGAGCTGCCTGACCAGGTGGCCAATGGCCACTCATCGTGACAGCAGCCCCGGTCCCTAGCGCCTTCCTGCAACTCTGTGGGTGGTCTCGTGATCAGCTGGAGGACAGGCTAGCTCAGGACACAGATGCAGGCTGAGAAAGAATGGCAGTCTCCATCGTGACGTCCTCGGAGTTCCGTAAGGAGCCAGCAGAGAAGGACAATCTTGCCAATGGGCATAAGTGGCCACGGTGATGTCCCCGGTCATGCACTTTATGTGGAAAGAGAAATGGAACAGTGTGAAACTACACACACACTTCTTTTTATTTTTCCTTTTTTTTTTTTAGAGTCGTACATGCGGCACATGGAAGTTCCCAGGTTAGGGGTTAAATCAGAGCTGCGGCGGCAGGTCCACACCACAGCCACAGCAATGCCAGATCAGAGCCTACACCACAGCTCACTGCATCCCACTGAGCGGAGCCAGGGATCAAAGCCACATCCACAGGGATGCTAATCAGGTTCATTACCACCGAGCCACAACAGGAACTCCTACACACACATTTCTAGACAGTTGCCCACGGTCTCACCAGCTGGTTAGGGACCCGGAGGCAAAAAGGACTTTATTACAGGCAAAGAACTCTTACTAAAGGAAACAGATGTATATACAGGAGTGAGTACAACGTGTGATGATGCATGTATTACCCGCTGACGCACACCAGGAGGCAGTCACCACGGAAGAAACCCCGAACATCCGAATAGACGAACTAACTCAGCCCATCAACACTAACCAGACATCATCATTGGCCATCGTGGAACCCGCTTAAGAAACAGGGCACACGATTGTCCTCTCGGGGCTGTATATGGGCCCAGCAGGGGTGGCATCACCACAATTTCGTATTCAAGGCGTGAAGACTAATCCCGAGCCTCCTCAGTGTGGCACTGCTCCGTGAGGAAACTAATCAGCCACTACGTGATTTGGCAAAAAGACGCCATTGGACCTCTTTCATTTATCGATGGCCAGAAGTTTGTTCCCACAGAAACAGGTACCCACTCCAGGAGCGAGTTTGTCTTCTCAGCCAGCAGAGCCTCAGCCAGCCCTACCCCCCGAGCACAGAATCCCACATAGCGTAGAATCTGGCCAGGGAAAAGTCCTTTTCAATGTGAAGGATGGAAGAGGACCCTGGAGCCTGGCCTCCACGGCGTTTTTCATACACCAGACTTCCCAGGAGCAGCCAGCCTCTTGCAGTTCTGGAATGGCTCTGCCTGCCGGCTCTTGGCTCATGCTGTTGCTACGTCCCGCCCTAAAAGGGGGAACTTGCCGCCTGAGGAGTGATCTCGCTGCCACAGGGAACACGGTTATACTTCTTTATTATTCACTGTTGAGAAAAATTGCCCAATCAGCTCATCATCTTAGCTTATGAAAAAATAAATTAGAGTGTGACGAATGCAGAGTGATGAAGTCAGAAGTGTCCTCTCTTTCAAATTTACTGTGCGTTAAGATCACCCGGAGGACTTACTTGGACCCAATCTTGAGTTTTGGTTCTAGTAGGTCTTGGGTAGGGCTCAATAATTTTCATTCATTACGCATCCTCAGGTGGTGTTAATGATACTGTGGTCTGGGAACCAAGCTTTGGGGAGCACTGACCTGAGATACGGTGTAGGGATAGCTTCCTGATTCACACCGATCCCCTTCACCTAAGGATCAAGTTTAGATAAGGCACCAAAGCTCCAGGGTCCACTCGTGTATGTGTCACATAGCTCTGTCCCCTTGCCAGAGTGGATCCATCCAGAATACACAAGAGACAGATGCTGGCCAACCAGGCAACCTCTCCCAGGAAGGTGAATTTCCAAAGGAGAGAGAAGTAAGACCGAACATTGTTTAAAACACAGCCACGGTGATAACTGGCGTTCCAAGGACAGCAGTGGAAATCTCCACATCTGCCCCATTTCTGTTCCAAGTCTAAAAGATTTTGTTGACTAGAATTGGTCAAAAGTAAAAGCCATCTTGTTATAAGGGAGGCATTTCAGAGTTCATTAGTAGGGACGGAACTGAGTTAACTCAGATGGGACATTGGTAGTGTTGGACCAGTAAAGAGGTGGTGGCCACGTGTTTACAACCAAGACTGAAGCAAAGTAAAGAATACAGCTGTAGTTAAAACATTCAAAGAAAAGAAAAAGGTTGAGACTGCACTGCTCCCAACTGACCCAACAAGAGGATATAAATATGTATTTTTTTTTTATATTGGTTAAGACAACCAACTGCCCTGTTTGCCCAGAACTGAGAAGTTTCTCTGGCTTGTGCACATGATCAAGTATTTACAGACCGATCACAACAACAGATCTTTTCTATGAATAATCTGGGTTTGTCCTGTTATAGTAAAGTAACAATTTTGTTTGTGTTCTTTCATAATCATCTCGTGCATATGTTTGGACTCAACAGAAAGGCGCAGGCTTGAAGAGCCCCCCGACTGTGCCCAGCACGTAAAGAAGCAGACGAGACTAACCGGTGCATGCGCGGTTTTTCACCGGATACTGGTGAAGACAGTTCTTCATATAGTTATTACACATTTTATGAAAGCTAAGATCCAGTATAACTGCCTCTCATTATAACTAGGCTGAAACTGGCTTCATTTCACAATGAGAGAAAGGAAGAGGGCTTGAGAAAAAGAGAAAAGGAAGAAGAGAAAAGGAAGGCGGGAGCAAGAGAGAGGGGGCAAGATAATTTCTGCTAAGGCTAATTTCATTCCAGTTAAGGAATGTCCTTTTCTTGAACGTTTTTAAAGATGAATTACGTGCCTACCTCACCGTGCCGCAAGCCAGATGCCATTCTCTCCAAAAGAGTAGGCTAGCGGATAATCTTTCTTCTAACAATTCCAATTTGTTTTATAGGACAGATATGATAAATACTCAAATTTCTAGTTCAGTTCTCAGTCTTGAATTTATTGACACCTTCTAAATTGCGCTAAAGTAGAACCTACTTCCCCCGGCTTTTATTAAAGAATAGCTCTCAAACATCCACCTGAGTTACAGGCAAGTACTGAGATGAAGGCTGGATGGCGGTCTACCTAGAAAAATAGATTAAAAATGGTTTTGTGTGTCCTGTGAGGATGGGAATGATAAAGAAATCCCCTGATTGGAAGATTGTAGGACTAGAGAAATAAAAGACATTTGCTCAGGAATATAGACATTCCTTTATTTGTTTTCTCTGGTTTTCAAACCCACTGTGTATATTAAGGTTTGCCTTTGGAGACCCTTAACCTGTCAAGGTTATAAATGAGTATTGAGTTTGTCTGTGATCCACACAGTGTTGATTGGCTCGTCTGAATAACTACCTGGATCTGGAATTGCGGAACAGCATCCGACTGAAAAGGGGCACCCCCCCAGCCGCCACCCCCCGGGCACGCAGGGCTCATCGCAGTCCGCTCTGGTCCGGGCACCACATCCCGGGCGGGGAGGACGCTCCCCTCCGTGTGGAGGCGGCATGAGCAGCATCACCTAGGTTCTCCTTGGCATCGCCCAACAGCTCCTGTGATTTGATGCATCGCCTTAAGTCACGCTGAAGGATCCAGAACACCAAATGACACCCGTGTGGCACAGGGATGGAGTGTCAAACGGCAGCTTCCTCTTCTCCCAGGGTCACAGCTTGCTAGTCAGTCAAAGGAGTTAGGAAAGTGTTTCGTGTCGCTTCCTTGCTTTGGACCATCTTTTCTTGTTTGTCACAACACAGGATCATCCTGTTCTTTTTGAAAGTTTGACGTACCTTTAGCATTTGCCACGATTAATGAGGCACCGATATTAATCACGTCTGTATCTGTGTTCATCTCCGTGTCTGTAGCCATATCTGTATCGATATCCTCAACCAGGCCTGTCTACCCAGCGGTGCTAACTGTACTGAGTTCCATGAATCCATCCTCAGTGCACATATTCAGGAGATCTCATAATAACCTTGAAAGAAAATCACCTGCTAGAAATGCTAAAGAAAAAAGAAAATGGGACACGCATCACATCCTTATGGTAACCTTCGACGTTAAAACGTGGCCAAATTTTCATCCAGCTCCCATTCTTTCAGAGAGGAGCCCTTCTCCACTTAACACAGTCTGTAATCAGCACCTGTTCTCGTTTTTCTATATCTCAGATCCTCTTTATACCCCATTGTTACTGGTGTGTTTAAACCCTGTGTAGAGAAGTCCATTTAAATCAAAATAGAGCAGGCTTGCTGGTATCTGCATTGCATGAAATTACAAGCAGGTGAAAGTTGAGCAATTAATACTTCTTTTTTTCTCAGTGGTGGTACGAGTAGTGCCAATTTAATGCTGTTTAAGCTTATTATCTAATTGCATGCTTGTGCTAGCTTCAGAGACGGCATGACATGGGGCCGCCTTGCGCGGTGTTCCCTCCACAGCAGAATATTCAATTATTTGTTCTGACTCATGTAATTCCCTATATTCCAAGCTTGTTAATGTCATTACAGAGCTGAAATAAAGCGATTACTCTTAATGAGTATTTATCCGATAGGTAACGCAATTCCTGCACCCTCGAGCTGACAGTGGACGATTGTGGATTTTGCTCCTTGGCCCTCCCCTCCCCCACCCTGTCCCCAACTCCAAAGGCGCCAACCCTGTCTCTCGACTTCGCTGTCAGGGAGGCAAAATCGCATTGTGGTGTTCTGTGAAATACTGTCAGATGATGGGGAAAAAAATAAAAATCTTAAGAAAAAAAAAAAAAAGGAAAAGGAAGAATTGCAACATCCCCCGGCAGAGCTCCAGCTAATGACCACTGCTTCCACTTGCTGGCAGTGATGACAGCTTGCGCTAAATGATAATGGCATGCCCGCTGTTGAGTTTGCCCACTTATGTTATTTCTCTTGACATGGTTCTGGGGAAGGCCTAATTTTTTTGACATTTGACCATGCAAATTTGAGTCCTGATACATTATTCTGCATTTACATCCTCCCAGTGTTGCTGTTTAAAATGTGTTACAAGCTCCAGGAGCTCAGCTAATAAAGGCCACCGAATGAAAGAAAGTTAAATATGAATGCAAGAAGAGACCTAATGAAGGCCTGGCATGTACGTCGCAGAGATGACCTTCTAGAGACGGGCGAGTGGAAAATCCTCTTTAAAGCAAATGGTAAGGAATGTAACACTCATTCTTTTTTGCTGGAATATTTTTAAAGATTTTTAAATATATACCAATGCAGAAAAGAAAGACCCCATTATATTTTACATGGGAGTTTCTTCCACTCAGCTGATCGGTTAGTATATTATTAACCACTTTCAAGGCAGGTTTGCTTCTCAAACTCTGAAATTCATGATTCTGCAGGAAGCTTCCTTGACTGCTGAACTCACTGATGCCCAGTCCCCAGATTCACTAAGCCCGTCCACGTCATCAAGCACCACACCTGTCACATCTAAGAGAACCCTTCCAGAGCGTGGCTTTCTGTAGACTGGCAAGCAGATCAACCTTCAGACTATATTCTTCTTTGCCCCAGACCCATTTGTAACTGACAATGAAAATGAGGAAAATTGTTAAAATAGTCAATAATAACAGCAACTATGCTATGCTAAATTGACACAAGAACTACGAAAAATAAACTCCTAATCTTAACAATAAAAGTATTCTGAGATCATACGTACAACTTTGATATAGGTATTTCATTAACATGCCTTTCTACCATGTTATCTAAAAGAAAAAATTCATTGCTTATGAATCGTCCACCTTTCTATTTTTATTTAGTAATAGTTCAGTTCTCTAAATTGGGATTTCTTCATACATTTTGACATGCTTTTTGTACATTGGCTCTCTTGTGGTTAAATATGTTAAAAATACATCTGTTACTAAAGAGCAATAATTAAGTTTTAGGTCTGATAAGCACTAAGAATATTTCAGTGCTCTTTTCACGTATACTAAAATTGGAGCTATACAGAGAACATTAGCATGGCGCCTGGACAAAAGATGAAAATGCGTGAAGTGGTCCATATTTTTTGTAACAAGAAAGAAGCACGCTCACAGATATAGAGAACAGACTGGTGGTTACTGGTGGAGAGAGGAAAGAGGTGGGCAAGACAGGATAGGGAATTAAAAGGTACAAACTATTACATATAAAATAATATCATAAACCTGTAACTTATTAATAGTGTTAGCAACTGAGCTTAAATTTTAAAAAAGTAAAAAGAAGAATATTGCAGAAAACTCTTGGTAATTACTGAATAGCCACCTTTTTCATCTTTTTCTCCCTTCTTCTTTCCTTCCCTCTCAGCCTGTATGTTCCCACCTTTCTTTTTTTCCTTTCTTTCTCTCATCCTTTCTTTGATTTCCGAGCACCTGCTATATTTTAAGTACCCACTCTATCATCTATCTATCTATGTATCTATCTGATGGATCAATCAATTGATCTATCTACGTCATAAGTTTGATGCCAAAGAGTTTACTAAAATAAAGCAGTAAGACGGAAATGAAGTAAGTCAGAATGACAAAGAAAAATACCATATGATTTCAGTCATATCTGGAATCTAATATAGGGCACAAATGACCCTTTCCACAGAAAAGAAAGTCATGGACATGGAGAACAGACTCGTGGTTTCCAAGGGCGAGGGGGAGGCAGTGGGAAGGACTGGGAATTTGGTGTTAATAGATGCAAACTATAACCTTTGGCCTGGATGAGCAGTGGGATCCTGCTGTATAGCACTGGGAACTGTGTCTGGCACTTGTGATGAAGCATGCTAACATGAGAAAAAAAGAATGTGTACATGTATGTGTGACTGGGTCACCCTGCTGTGCAGCAGAAAATTGACAACACTGTAAATCAGCTGTAACAGAAAAAATAAATATCATAAAAAAATAAAACAGTGAGATGGAGTCTCTGATAAAAAGAATCTTAAAATAGGAAGAGGTTATTAGGCAAATATAGTAATACCCTAAGAATATTTGGCTTTTCTAGAAATATTCCTATTACCAAGGGGTTAAGTCACCTCTTTAAGATCAAAAGCAGAAGATGTGACTACCAACTTTATTTCTAGGAAAGGACTATTTACTTCAGAGGCTTCAAAAGTGCAGATGCTCTCACATTTAGTTCTGAGCCTAAATGCTTAGTGCTGCTGGGAGGTGAGTTCCCAACCCCCATTCTCTCCCCGCTTTGCTGTGCTGGGAAGCATCAAAGCAGAGACAGGATAGGAACACGCTGCAGCAGCCTGGCCTTTCCGTCTTCTCCTGCTCCTGGGAGACTTCCCCTGCCAGGATATTCCGTGTCAACCACAACTACGGGTTCAAACTCAGCTTGAACTACTGGTTCAAACGCACATGCAGTTTCTATGATATGGAATCTAAGGCACACCAAACACAGCATCCTGGCTCAAAGAAGGAAGTGGACAAAAGTACTTCTAAGAAGTCTTCTTCTCACTGTTGGAGTTATGGATGCATAGCGGAGTCCAGGAATGTGGTCGGCATCCCTTTTGTTTACTCACAAAAAATAAAACATAATGTAGAGTTTGTATCCAATTTCATTTAAAAATTTGCATATAATTTAATTAAAAATCATAGTAAATAAATGACATTTTGACAGCAAGGCTTGTTTTTCCAACAGAAGGAATAAAAGGAGGTCAAAAATTGATTTTCCATTCTGGTGAAGGAACGTGAGATGACCTTGCTCATACAGCTCTTAGCAGGTGCTTAGTCTCCTGGGAGGTCAATTACGTAGACATATCAAAATCTCCCTTCCATCTCCCATCCCCATCATTCTTACTTCTGATCAAGCTAATGGACTATGCTTATTCTCTATAAAGGCAGAAGGAAGGAAAGAAGGAAAGAAGGGGGAGGAGGAAAGAAGGAAGGAGTAAAGAAGAAAGGAAAAGGGGCTTCCCTTTGTGGCTCAGTGGAAACAAACCCTATTAGTACCCATGAGGATGCAGGTCCAATCCCTGACCTCACTCAGAGGGTTAACGATCCAGCGTTGCCATGAACTGCAGTGTATTTCACAGATGAGACTCAGATCCCACGTTGCTATGGCTGTGGTATAGACTGGCAGCTGTAGCTCCAGTTTGATCCCTAGCCTGGGAACGTCCTTATGCTGCAGGTAAGCAAAAAAAAAAAAAAAAAAAAAAATGTAAGGAAAAGAAAAAAAATAATGTGAAAGAAAAAATTAATATGTGAGAGAAAGCCTGAGGGGCAACTAACCTAACCACATTTGGGCTTTATAAAGGGAGTTCTCTCTGAGCCAGTGACACTTGAGCTCTGTCTTGCATGATCTGAAAAGGAAACCACCTTGCAAAGACTTACAGTGAAGCTTCCCAGCTAAAGGAACAGCAAACACAGAGGCCCTGTGACAAGAGATGCTGACGCTGATGTGACCAGAGCCCGCGAGCAAGAGTTACACAGCAGGATAAGTAAGAGTCAGGCAGGAGCCAAGGCAAGTTTGGATTCTGTTCTAAGGTCATCAAGAAACCACTGGAGAGATTGGCTGTTGAGGCCACAGAGGCACTTCATCCCTGCTGGAAAGCGGGACGGTGGCGTGACAGCATGGCATGGGTGGGCTGGTATATTTGTTGGTTGAACACCAAGAAAAGTCAGTCTGGGTGCAACTACCTCCCCAAATATAAGGAGGGAAGAAAGGTCATAAGCTGCAAACATGATATTTTCAGGTTAGAAGGAGAGAGATTTTTCTTTGGGAGAGCAGGAAAGCAAACATGATCAAAATTGAAAGAGATCTGAGAGTCAGTCTGAGAAGCGTGATCATGAATGGAAGGTGATGGAGTTCCCATCGTGGCGCAGCGGAAACAAATCCATATAGGAACCATGAGGACGCAGGTTCGATCCCTGGCCTCGCTCAGTGGGTAAGGATGTGGTGCTGCCGTGAGCTGTGGTGTAGGTTTCAGATGCGGCTCGGATCCCAGGTTGCCGTGGCTGTGGTGTAGGCCGGCAGCTGTAGCTCCAACTTGACCCCTAGCCTGGGACGCTCCATGTGCTGTGAGTGCAGCCCTAAAAAGCAAAAAAAAAAAAAATATATATATATATAAGTACAGTTAAGTGTTTTTCTCCAGCCATGTGTAGCTGCTTCTGAATGTGGAGAATAATTGGGCTTTTGAGACTTTGGTTTTCTACAGTTGAATATGACCCAAAAAAGAATGTATCAAGGAGAATAAAGGTATTTTTAAGAGGATGTAATGACGATATATATCCCCGGGAATCTAAACCAGTGAAGACAGTGGAGGACACGGTGGAGGATGAAAACCGGGCCGGATTAATGAAGGGAGACCTCGCTCATGAGGACTCCTCGGTGTGATGGTTTGTGTCGGGAGATGCTTAAATCAGAATGGGGTGGCTGAACTGAAATCTTTTTTTATGTTTTATAGTGGTATTTTTATTTAATTGCATTGGGTTAAAAGTACAACAATATTTGTTACTAATTTTGTGAATTTTTTTATTTTTTATTTTTTTGCATTATGGCTGGTTTACAGATTTCTGCAAGATTTTCCAACTGCACCGCGTGGTGACCCGGTTACATGTACATATATGGATTCATCACATGTGATTAGATATAGTTCCCTGTGCAATAGAGCTGGATCTCCTTGCTTTTCCGTCATTAAAATTTTGAAGGCGGCATTGCTCCTGGGATTGACAAAGCCATGAACAGGGCTCTTGAGGGAATGGCTGAAGTGAGACAGATGAAAAGAGACTACAGAAGTCAGAGGATCCCGCTTATATGGGCCATTCTTACAAACACTGACTTCATCAAGGAACATGCCGGAAGCAAAGGTCAAGAGAAACACAGCAATTTAGGGGTGACCTTTCTTAGTGACAAAAGGATAGGTCAATAATCGGCAGCTCCTGATAAAATATGTTCCTCACAGGATGTGATTTCTAACAGCATTTATTTTGATAGAAGGTGTAACCATGTGTTGTAGAAAACTAGAAAATACAGACAAGCGCCATTAAACACACTGGGAAGTTGTTCCGTTGTCATCCAGAGATCTCACTAGCCTTCCGTCTTCTTGTAATTAATGGCTTCGGGCTTTTCCTACGTATGCACGTGTATACATGAATTTTAACCAAATAAGTCCTTGCAGGGTGCGCACTTATTAAAGCTATTGCTTTATTTTTTCAGGGATAATCTTTGAGCTTTCAAAACCCAAATAAATTATATTTAATTTTTCCTGATGGAGCTTAAAATGCTCTTTTGATCTAATATGTCAGAACCTAGGAAGGCTTTCCATTTGTTACTGCCCATTAGTCAATTCTTTGGAAAAAAAAAAAAAAGACAGTAGAGCCTTAAAAAAGAAAGCGATTGTTAAAGAGGATTAGCTGGAGCTCCTACAGAAAGACCCACAATTTTAATTCATTTCCGCTTCCTCTTGGGCTCCATTGCCTTGTTCCTCAGTCCGTATTTTTCGCTGAACAGGAAATTATATTTAAATGCTTCTAGTATTGTTTTTAAAGGACAAAGCAAAGATGATATTGAATTACTGATGTTGAATCACATAAGAAGTCATGTGATCTTCACGTTAACCACCACGTTGGGATGGATATAGCTCCACCCCTTCTCTGTACAGCCTTCATTTGATGGTTGTTACACAGATGCCCAGTGTATTAGCTCGCACTGGCACAGCAGAAATTTGTTTTTTTCTCAGTTTGGGAAGCTAGAAGCCCACAACCAAGGCTCTGGCTGATTTAGTTTCTGGGGAGAGCTGTCTTCCTGGCTTGCAGGTGGCCCCCCTTCTTCCCGTGTCCTCATGGGGCCTTTGCTTGCTGTGTAGGGAAAACAGAAACTGGGACAGCTTCTGGCATCTCTTCTTACAAGGCGGTAGTCCTGTCAGCTCAGGGCCCCATCCTCATGCCCTTATTTCATCTCAGTTACTTCCTCAGAGGACCTGTCTCCAAATACTGACACACGGGGGTCAGGGCTTCCACCTACCTGGTGTTTTGCTTTGTCTTATTTTGCTTTTTGGTTTTTTTTTAAGGCCACACCTGCAGCACATGCAAGTTTCCAGGCTAGAGGTCAGATCAGAGCTACAGCTGCCGGCCTACACCACAACCACAGCCACAGCCACGCGGGATCTGAGCCACATCTGCGACCTACCCCGCAGCTCACAGCAACACCGGATCTTTAACCCACTGACAGAGGACAGGGCTCGAACCTGCATCCTCATGGATACTAGTCAGGCTTGTAACCCACTGAGCCACAACGGCAACGCCCTGTTTTGCTTTGAGGGGTGGCCACAACCTAATCCAGGCCCTAGAAGCAAGTTACCCATGATTCACTCACCCAGAGATTTTATCCACAACCCATAATCACTCTCTCCAATCAATACTTTAAACAGCACTTAAGAAATTACTTTTTAATCTATCATTCTTTTCATATTTATTAGTGGGAAGATTTTAAAGAGCCCTTCATTTCAAAACTATCAGTGGTTTCAATGAGAAAGGTGCCCTGCCAGCAGAAGCAGCGTGTAACCAGAGGAGGCAAGGCCCTGCTGCTCCGTCCTTGCCACGCCGTCCCTGTCCGGAGCACCTGGTGTCACAACCCAGTAAGAGCTCAGTGACAGCCACTTCCTGGTGACACCCAGGCCATGCTGGTGCTTCCGTCCGGACCATTTGCATTCAGCCTGAGGAGCTTGATCTGGAGCGCAGGTGTGCTGGCAGAGCGTCTGAGACATGCATTTTGCTCTTTTAGTTTTGAAGGAAAACGGAGAAATACAGTTTATGGTTTCCTTTGCTGTGGAAAGAAACTGTTAAGTTTAAATAGGTCTCTTTTGATTATTTTTCTTTATTTTTTTCATTAGTCTAGGAGATGGACATGAGAAGATATTGCCGTGGTTTATGTCAGAGAGTATTTAGCCTATGTTTTCCTCTAAGAGTTTTATAGTATCTGGCCTTCTATTTAGGTCTTTAATCCGTTTTGAGTTTATTTCTGTGTATGGTGTTAGAGTGTTCTAAGTACACTCTTTCACGTGTAGCTGTCCAGTTCCCCCAACACCACTTATTGAAGCGACTGTCTTTTATCCACCATAGGTTCTTGCCTCCTTTGTCACAGGCTAGTTGACCACAGGTGTGTGGGTTTATTTCAATGCACAAGGAAGGGTCAGTGCAAAGGCAGCAGGTTGCTGGGCATGTTTGAGGAGCCACAGAGAGTCCAGGGTGGTGGCACCTTTCTGCTGTTTTGATTTTTCCCTCTGTACTTTTGCTAAGCTCCCATACTTAGGAGATATACACAGCCCCTTAGAGATTTCTAACTCTACAGGGACTTTTGGCAATTGCGATAGGGCTTCGTGTCTCTATCAAAGATGGAAGTTGAAAAGGTGAGTGGAAACTAGCAATTCAATATTCACCATGGAAGATATTTAGCCCCCCCCCCATAGTAACTCAGATTCCCCTGAACCCTGCCAGATGTAAATTCATGGTGGCAGTTAGGTCTAGATGCCTGATCTCATTGTAAATGTAACAGGGAGTAAATTTTATCTTAATAGCTAGCGATTCACATTTAAAGTTTGCTCAGTCCGGGACTAGTCATGAAGTTGCTTGCATCAAATCACTCTTTGAGTAAAACTGCAAACCACAGAATCTCAAGGCATACTGGGGGGGGGGGGGTTCTAATAACTCCATAAAGAAACTTTCATAAGGGCATAGCATCCATCAAGTTGTCATCAATTTTATGGTTAACATGGAGTTTGAAAATACCTTCAGTAGAATTTGAAATAAAAAATACGGTTCTCAAAACACATTTCAATACATCAACATTCTTCAGGATTTCATCAATGGTTATTACAACTGTGTCTGTGACAAGGAAATTGGTTTAAGGATGTGTCACCACAGTGAATTCCTAGAAGTCCTGCAAACTGTGTAAGGCAGAAGTTAGTTTGATGAAAGATTTTAGGAGTGTACTCATGTTAAAGGAGATATTTTCAAGATAAAATAAAGGACTAATTATGTATTTATAAAAATTACCTGTCTAATAATAGAGCAATTTGTTGTATGAATTATATTAAACAATAATATTGAAGGAAATGAAGTCTAGTGGTCAGCAGCCACTGCAAATGAAATCATTTTATGAGACAATGAATCAGTAGAATTTCTGAGAAAATAAAAAAATATATATGTCAAAGTCAGTTCAGCATTTAAACTAGAAAAATAACCATTTACGGCAACATAATGCCCAGAAAAAAATATTAGACTGATCTCACAAATTGAACTTCTGGATTCAGTCTTTACTATTCAATATTTCCAGATTGATGGAGATGTGATGGCCCGTACTTATAGCGCAGTGCTCAGCAAGGACACAGCACACGTTGTCTCAGCGACGTAACTATACTCTCAGTGACATTGGTTCTGGAGTTCTTGGGATGTGGGGTGTTGGAGATCCAATAGCCCGTGCCCCAGATCACTCTCCCTAAAAGGTAACTTTGAGTCAGGACACAGGAATCCACAGATTGTGTACTTGGCGGGTTTAATCAGAAACTAACAGAGACGAGATGTGGCTGTGAATTGGGACGCCTGTTCTGGACAGTTGGAAGGACCAGACTCTGCTGGGGCCTGTGGAAGAGGTGGGGGTAGAACTAACCGCTCACGGCACCATGATAAAGCCACAGGTGCGGCCACCGGTGGGAAACCTCTTTGGACAGCAGAGCATATAGGATTCACTGAATTCACCCATAAACCGGACAGCACACGGAGTGGTCAGGGAACACTGCGTTCATGCTGAGATGATTCACAAGCCAAAGGGGCTTTCAGGAGCTGCTCAGTCTCACTTTGACAAGTCTGCTAGCAGACCACACTTGAGCACCGTGGCTGTGGAAAGGCAGGTGGTCCAGAACAATTCTGACACTCGTCATGTCAGGAAGGGTCAAGGGAGGACTGACTTCAGAACCACTGGAAGAGGGAATAGGAAGAAATGTCCCAGAGAAGGTAGAGGAGACTGAAATCACATAGCCTAACTCTGAGCCCGCACCTGTCATGTGCCCTATCCCAGGTCACAAGCTGGGTTTTTGGTACCACAGCTGTGCACTGACCTGATGGATAAAGCACATCTGTCAGCATCTTACAGACAATCACATATGTTGGTGAGGATATGCACAGTTATTAACACTGCTAATTTGTGGAAATAGTGGAGCCACTTTAATACAACAGTTTGGCAGGTTCTTAAAATCTTAATTGTGGAGTTAATTCATGACCCAAGAATTCTACTTCTGGGTACTTATCCAGGAGCAATGACAACACATGTACAGGAGAAACTTGAATTTAAATTTCAAATAGTTGGATTGAGTTATAAATAACACACTATACAAGTCACTTATTTAAAGTGTGTGATTCGGTGATTTTTAGTACCTTCACAAAATCAACAACAATCATCAGAATATGGCCTCTTTCATTTATCATATTGTCAAGTTGCATCCATATTGTAGGATTATCAGGATTTCCTTCTTTTGATTGTCAAATGAAATTCCATTGCATGCATGCACTACTTCTGTTCACCCCTCACCGATCGAGAGACGTTTGAGTCGTTTCCTGGATACTTTAATAGCTCTGCTATGTACACTTAAATTAAAGTTTCTTATGTACATATGTTGTCATCGCTCATGGATAAATACCTCGGATCATGTATCAACTCTACAATGAAGATTTAAGAACCTGCCAAACTTGTGTTAAGTGGCTTCACTATTTTATATTTCCATAATCGAATTATGAGTGTTCATAATTCCCATCAACATATCCTCATCAACATGTTATTGTCTGTCTTTTTCATGAGACATGGGAGTGAGCGTGAAGTGGCATTTCCTTGTGATCTTCTTGTGTGACTAGTTAATGAGGCATATCAACGTAATTTTCTTAAATTATTTAAATACTATTTTTCCTTTAATTCTTAGGACGTATTTATGAAAGCTTCATTGAATTCTTTGTGTCCTAAGTCCAACATCTGTGCCCTCTCAAAGGCAGTCTGTGTTGCAGCTCCATTTTTCTATTCCTGTATGTATGTATTGCATTTTATTGTTTCTTTGCATGGTGTCTAATATTTTGTTAGTACTGAAAACTGAGCATACTCCCTAACCTGTTGCAGTGACTGTGGATAACCCTGGGGCTTGCTGAATGTGCTACGGTTGGTTTTCTTCCTGTTTATCCGCCTAGAGGACGGCTGGACTGACTCAGTAATGTCTTTCTCTCCGCGGTTTCAGGTTCTGATATTGCTCTCAGAGTACGCATATTTAGGTACATGCCAAGTTTTTCTTACCACCAAGGATAGCGGTGGTTTTAACTGAGCTTTCTTGAGTGGCTCTTTCCCTGATCTAATTAAGCTTCAGGATCATCTGCTTCTACTGGTGTCGCACTAAACTGTTGGCCTCCACAAACGGCTGCATGTCAGCGAGCACCTTCGACAAAGTCCCGAGAGATAACTTGCTCCGAAACCCAAACCAATTAAATTTGAGGTCCGTCGAAAGGCAGGGTGTTGCCCACCCTTGACGCGGTCTCAGGCCTTCAGAGCGTTTTTCTGGGCCACCGCTTCCTTTGTTCCTAGTTGGTTGATGTTTTTTCCTGTTGCTACTGATGTCTGAATAGCTAACCACCAAGATCTCCACTGTTTTCAATAAAACCTTTAGACGTGAACTTTCTCAAAGTCTATTCCAAATGAAAATGAAGCCATTCCACCTCAAGCGAGCTTATAAAACTCTCGCATGGCCTTCTTACCTCTCCACAGGATTGTGCCTCTCTGCGCTGGGGCTGAGGACAGAGACAAGGGTCCATCCCTTCAGGGGTGAGCTTCCTGCCGTCCTGGTTGAGGACTGGGCCTGAATGGCCACCCCGGTCCTTGGTTCGCCCATCCCAGCACTGAACCTGGGGTAAGAGGTTGGACCACAGCACTCCTGGCATTCTGCATCAGAGCTGGAGTTTCTGTTCTGCAAGTGGAGGCTGGTTGGTGGAAAGACTCTCCAGTCCAACTGGTGATACCTTCCTGAGGTCCAGCTTCTACATCACGAAGCGGCACTGAGCTGTGAGGGTGGTTTTCAGAGACTGTAACCCTAGCCTTGGATCCCAGAGGAGGAAACTAGCCTCATTTTCTTGGTCATAAACATCAGGAATCCAATCTGGACAGGAAGGTGGGAGAAGGTCTGAAGCTCTCATGCTATAGACTCTCACTGTTCTTACTGAGTTATAGATTTTCCTAAATAAGTGTTTCTCTCTTTTACTATATGCCCTTATAACAATTTCCAGATACTTTAATTTTTTTCATAGTTGTCACCAGTTAAATGGATGTTTCACTAATGAAAGGATCCATTAATTTTCTCTCACTGCCATTTCAGAATGGTAATCTCATATCTTTAAAAAAAAAAAAGGAAATTGAAAAGGTTCACATGAAAACAGCTCTATGTAGTTCTAGCACTGGTATGCTAAAACTATTGTGAAAACCTCAGTTGTTCACTTGGTAAAAGAGAACTCCAGCAAAGTATATTTAGGCACTTATCTTCACACCCCAAAAGTGGAGTCACATGTCATGTTGACCCTTAGAAAGGCTGCAATGTTTTTGATACCATGATAATATTAATTATATCATACTACTAATATGGAGCATTATCACCTCGAGAAATAAAGCATTCTTTATTTTCCCTTGCCATTTAACAACTGGGCATTCTCTTCTAAGTCAACCTCAAAAGAAGCATGAGAAGAAAATTCCTCGGTCCCACGACCTGCTGGACGTTTTGCCCTAGTCCTGAACTGCTCGTGTGCCCTTGGAGACACCTAAGATCTGCAGGAAGGCTCACCAGCAAAGAATCAGAGGCAACCAAATGTGTGCACGGACTTTCACGGAGTCTTATCTCTACGGCTTGAGTCTGTCCGCACTGCCACCCATACCAGGCCCAAGCTGGGATCTTGGAATGTACCCAGATGTGTTCTCCGCCTCCAGCTTTTCTTCTTTTATCACACAGCTAATCATTTCTTTAAATAATAAAGAAACAAAAGCTTAAATGTTATTATAGTTGGAAGACTGTGTTTACCACACTTCCCTTATCACTTCAAATAGAATCATTTCACTCCCTTGCTGGAAGAAAAACTTCTCAAATACACTTCCCGGAAGAAAAAGGCTTTAACTTGGGCAGGTGTGGGTCTTTTTTTCATCCTTCTGAAAAAGGTCTTCATGGCAAATGTCTGGTGACAGAAATCTACTGATGTGAAACTTGAAGTATGAGAGTGTGTGTGTGTGTGTGTGTGTGTAATTTACACCATGAGAAATTAATTAGTCCTTGACACAATGCTTTGTAATTATTGTTCCAAACATGGGAGAAAGTATCTTGCTGGGCGTGCGGCAGTGACTTTGAAAGCAGGACCTCACGGCCGTGCCCTAGCAGCCGCAGCTCCACGGGGCAGTCCACCTGAAGGAGACACAGTAGGAAACCCAGTACGATCGGGGCTCCATGCGGGACATCACCCCCAGGGTGTGGCCCTGGTCCCCTGAAACCACCTCCCAGCCGGGGCTTCTGCCTCTCCCTGCGAAGCCAAAGACAGGAAGAGACAGCAGTTCCTTGGACCCGGCTCCAGTCTCCTCCTCTACGGGGATTCTGCTGGAAGGATGTGAGTGCGGAATTTTCAGCCCTTTCGAAACATTGTTCTTTCGTATTTTCTTTAAAATCCAAATGTTTAGCTATATTTGTTTGTGTTTGTTTGACATGGCAAAGTATTTCCAGCATTTTAACAAGACAATATTTAAAACGACAGAAACCTACATAGCCACACTTAGTTTTAGGATTTGTTTATATACACTAAGAACAGAGACCAGGGGGATGTAGGATATTTGTTTGTATTTATTTATCTAGTCTTTTTAGGGCCATGCCTGCAGCATATGGAGGTACCCAGGCTAGGGGTCAAATCGGAGCTGCAACTGCCAGCCTACACCAGAGCCACAGCAATGCCAGATCTGAGCCATGCCTGGAACCTACACCACAGCTCACAGCAACGCCGGATCCTTAACCCACTGAGCAGGGCCAGGGATAGAACCCGTGTCCTCATGGATACTAGTCGGATTCTTAACCTGCTGAGCCACAATGGGAACTCCTGTTTTTAAATCTCTTTTTTTCCACTCTTTCCCCCTATGTGCTTTAGAAATATTTTAAGGAAGATGTCTTTACAACAAAAATAAATTAAAAAAATAAAATATGGACATATATAAATACACACACACACACACACACACACACGCAGAAAGACTGAGGTATATGCAGATAGTAAAATAATTATATGCAACAAAATAGGTAAAAATATACATGTACAGAGATATCTAAATATATAGAGAAAACAAAATGAATAACTATGTGGTAAATAAATGCTAAATACATGTGTTTAGTTCGTATGTACTTCTCTTTTTTTAAGTTTTTATTGAGGTGTAGTCCATTCACAATGCTGTGCCAATTTCTGCTGTACAGCAAAGTGACTCAGTTATCCATACACATTCTTTTTCATGTTCTTTTCTGTTTTGGTTTATCACAGGACACTGAGTAGGGTCCCCTCTGCCACACAGTAGGACCTTGTAGTGGATCCATCCTATAAGCAATGGTTCGCTGGATGGATCCTTAAACAAACCAAGACGTCCCTGTGGGTTTGGGGTGATGACGATGTTCGGCACAGTTGTCTTTGGGGCGGGGCATAGGGTGATGTTGGACTGGAGTTTGTGGCCGAAGTTGGTGCTAAGGTTTCAGTCTCCAGTCGGGGTTGGAGGGTAGGTGCCAGGCCGCAGAGTGTGTGGGAACTGGGCTGGGTTTATCAGGTTTGATGCCGATTTGGAAAATACCACGTGGAAGTGAACTGCTGAGGTTGGGGACCCGGCCGCCTCGAGAGCTGCGCTGATTCCTTCTCGGCATTTCCTAAACGCCACTGTCCCGTGAGTCCTCTGTCCAGCGCCGGGCACTGTCCTTGGACCAAGCTGGCAGCTCGCGTGTCTCTTCCGTGACTCGCTCTCTTTCCCCTTGACCCTGAGTAACCCCCACACCCACTCCCGGTGTTCACGGAAGAGACCAAACACGGCCCCTTACTTAGCAAGCACCTTCAGTTGGTGCTTTTGCTTCTCATCTATTAAGTGATCCTAAATTTAGTGCTGTGAGTGAGGTATAATTATTTTCCTCCTTTCCCCGAGGTAGAAATTGAGGTTTAGATAACCCAGGGTCTTAGAGCAGGTGGAAGGCACACGCCTGACATTTTATAAGGAAAGGTTTACACGTATCTATAACTTATAGTCAGAAGGGAGGGAGGGAGGAAGGAAAAAGGAAAGAAGAGAGAAATTATAAATACGCCAGGTCTTCTGAGACCAGACTCTGGCATTATTCAGTTGCACTGATATTCCAGGGGTTCCGTCTATCGCCTCGCTCGCTTTTGCCAGGGGAAAACTGCAGCAGATTGGTCTTTATTATCTAAATTATCACCATCTATAATACGCACATCTGTAATGCACATAGGAAATGCAGGGAGTTAAGTATAATATGCTAGAAACGTTAAACCGACGTGTGAATGGAGTGGGAAAGTAAGCTTTAACTATAAAAGGACATTTTTAAATACGGCTACCTTATTATCTACTTTAGGACTCTTTAAAAATACGTCGGCAGGAGCCCTGAGAAGTATATCCACGTTACAGTAAATTCCACTTAGATTGTGATGGGGATTAGTGTGAATCAAAACCAAGCCCTCATTCCACGTGGAGCGGCAAACCCTCTCTGCAGCTTCCCTTCCACTAATCTGGGGCTGCCGCGCGATCTTTGATCACACCAAGTATTACAGATGGAAGAGGACTCTCTTTTCAAATCCCCGACGTGTTTCTCACTGTCAATAAAATCCTTTTTAAGTGTCAAAAGCAATTGCTCTGGTTTACACTTAGAGTGCTCGCCAGACGAGCACACTTCAGTACTCTTAAAGCCAGACGACAACCAAACGGCATAGCGGCGGCCAGAATTCTGACAGGCACGTTCGCCCTCAGCTTTAAAGGCTTCAGGAAGTCATCTCCAAAAAGTGGCCGTTTATGTTAACTGCACTTGAAAGATTAGGCATTTCTCTCCCTTATCTGGGAGGCAGGACAACCCCCACTCGGACCCGCGAATGAAACAAACAAATCACCCAGGTTACATGGCCAGGCAGATGTTTAAATTCGCACAGGAGAGCAAGCATCCTCGGTTGCTAGAACATGTGATGGAAATTTTAATATTCGGAAGCCCAGGAACAAAGGATGTCTTACATTTTAAAGATGATCTCAATGAAATTGGATTCTTCCCCATAAATTATACAAGACGGTGGTTTGCGGTAATTGATGTAATAAAGTAGCTGGTGGAAAGAGAGGCGCAATTCCCCTAACTAGATAAAATAAGCAATTACCCTGGCTATCAGAAACGCCGTCAGTGGGCGAGTTGTCTGTGTCAGAACCGGGGCTGCAAACCCTGTTGCACCGAAGAATCAGAGGGCTTGGCCTTATTATCTTTCCAGGGTGCGCATGTAAATAAACTTCTCTCACAAACGAAGGGGCGAGGTTTCTGGCAAAAAAAAAGGAAAACGGCGATAAACTACGTCCAGATGATTAATTCACAGAAACTCTCCATCACACAGGGGCGACATATGCCCATCTCCTCTGTTGTTCCCCTTGGAGATTTTCCTACTAAACGTATGTGCATATTTTTCATGGCCACTGCTATTTGAATTGCAGCCTGCCTCCATGCAGAACATGAAACACTTCAAACTGCATAATGCTGACTAAATTATCAAATCTCCAGTGGCCCGAGGTAGCAATAGCCATAATAATGAGTGTGCTTAAGTGGTTTGTGCAGCGCTCCCCACCCCCCGTAACTTTAATGCCCGTGCTTATCAGGTTGCTTTTCTTCCCTGCTTTTCCAGGCTGGAGACGGTCTCACATAACAGCACTGGCCATTTTGCGTTGGGGAAATGCAAGGACCTGCCACTGCCAATGACCATGAAGCCCAACTGACGATCAGGGTTTAATCAAACGAAGCCGTCATTTGGCTTGT
This sequence comes from Catagonus wagneri, assembly GCA_004024745.2. Classification (NCBI taxonomy): domain Eukaryota; kingdom Metazoa; phylum Chordata; class Mammalia; order Artiodactyla; family Tayassuidae; genus Catagonus; species Catagonus wagneri. The sequence goes on along the minus strand of PVHT020000009.1, from coordinate 21,993,942 downwards.
TTCCAACCGCCGCTATCCCATCCCGTTTAAATATAGATAATACAAGGAAGCAGGCACATTCCCACTAGGAACTTAGCTTACTTTCCAGGGTATCATCCACCTGCTCGTCAAAAATCGGTGCATCAACCCTGATGTCTCACAGTTTAAGATGTTTCGCCTGGATCATTGGTTAAAGAAAATGAAAAACTACCCCCCCCACCGCCACCAAAAAAAAAATGAACACATGCATTTACTAGCTTAGTAATTAAAGGGGTATTTTTAAAACCTGATGGGATCGCAGTCTCGCTGCGTGATTGTTCCAATCCCAATCGAGGCCCAGTTTTCAGCGTGGGATGAAGAAGAAGTAGTCCAGCCCTGTAAGGGCAGCAGTGCTGACTGTGTGCCGCCACCTTATGTCACCACCCTGTGCCCAGAGTTGATGAAACATCCAGTTTAATGTTATCCTCATTCTCGTAATCAGCTAACAACTGGGAAAGCGCCCTCCCGGGGCCAAGGTCTGAGCCGAGAGGCCCTGCCCAAAGGAAAAGACCTGGATCTAAGGGGCATCAGCTGGGGACTGAACCGGACAGGTAGGGAGTCGGGGTTCCGTTTGTTTCTTTTTCTTACGAATCGTCTTTCGGGAGCCACACTCTCCCTCCCTGAGCCCCCGGTGTGGAGAAGGTAAACCCAGCCACATCTCAAGAGGGGGGACAGGTCTTGTCTCAGCCAAGGACACCGCCTGGTGTTTTGGTCACAGTGACTCATCAGAGAGGCCACTTGATGGCGCCGGGTCAATGGCTCTGTGAGCCAGGAGTTCTGTTCTGGAAAGAGGTACAGGCCTCCCTCAGAGCTGGCCAGGATGGCCGACCGTGAGCCAAAGGCGAAGGCCCTGCTGTGGGAAAGTCGCCCAGAGGCAAACAGACCAGGGAGAATAGGGGAGCAAGAGTGCTGCACGACTCTGTCTATTTGTGCCTTTAGGCGGCTGCATCCCAGAGCCTCCATCTGCATAAATGAATGCACTTGTTTCTGCACTTGAACCAGTGCGAGGTGGGCTTCTGGCCTGAACCGCAGTCATCCTGACGACGGGAGCCCCTTCCCCTTTATTTGAATCCCCGGGGACCCGGTGCTGGCAGAGGGGACTCAGCCATCACAACCAGGTTGATAAAACACCTGCAGCCCCAGAGAGAGAATGGGAGAAAAATCAACCTCTCCCAGGGCAAAGGCAGGAAGCGTCTCGGTCCGACCTCTAAAGACCTTGAATATCAAAAGGAGGGTTTTGATCAGCTGGTGAGACCTGAAAAGTGTTTTCAGTGATAGTATCAAATACTTAAAAAACTTGCAGAATTTCTGCCACAAACTAAAGATTTCTGCCTTCCATCCACTTCCCCCCGCCTGGCCTGTTTAAGGATTCTCAGCAGTGGTGTTTATGTAGCAGAAATCCATCCCGGTTGCAGAGAAGGCGAGAGTATGGACAAGCGGTCTGGACCTGCCCCATACAGTGAGGTCCACGCGAGAGGAACTCGTCCACGGGAAGTCGACCCTTCATCCCGGAGTTACTGCAACCGCTTCCAGCAGAGAAGCCCAGACCTGGTCAAGGTGAGTTCCCCCACTAGGTGACGTCACCCGGTGCAAACCGACTTCCCGGCTGCCTTCACGGAGTCCGACTCAGAGTCAGGATGTGGATTTGCCAAATGGAAAAGGGGCAGGGACCGGGGACAGAAGAGCTGCGGGAGGGACGCGGGGGCCCTGAGGGCTTCCAGCCTCCCACCACGGCGCAGAACCGCTTTGTCCCGCTGGTCTGTTTCCTCATTCCTCCAAGAGCTGGTCCAGAGCAGTGAATAGGGCCGTTCAGCTGATTATTGAGCTGATCGGCCCCTGCCTCTGAGGCCGAACCGAACCCGAGGCTCCCCCTCCCTCCCGCTCCGGCCGGAGTCACCTGCGGGGCTCCGCGAACAGTCAGGCCTCCGAGCATCACTCACTCACTCAGCCCCATCCGCGGGCCTGTCTGCGTCTCACACGACCTGCGCGCCCGTCCTCTGCTGCCTTTCCCTCCCCTCCGCTCTGCAAACCTCCAGTGGGTTCTGCTAGCGGTTCCCAGCCGGGGGTTGTTGGAAAAAGAGGGAGGGCATTTGTTCCTTCTCTTGTTCATGTTAGTGTTTTCATTTGAATACGTAATGTATGGACGTTTTTCAAAAATCAGATCGCTCTAGAGAGCGGCCAGCGAAGACTCGGTCCCCCGCCCACACATCACGGGGCCATCCAGCGCTTGCGTCTGCAGAGGGGCCCGCGGGTGGCCCGTCTCAAATCCGGACACGTCTAGGAGGCAGACCCCTGGAGGCGGCGCTGCTGGGTAGCAGAGCCTGCGCGTTTGAAACTGGGGCACGTGGGGACCAATCGCCTCCGTAAACCGTATCAACTGACACTTCAAATCGATGTGAGAGTGTGGGCGCCTCTTCATATTCACCAAGAAAATACTGCCTGGCTTTTAAATCTTTGCGGATCCGATCATGTGAAAAGAGATATTTTGCTTTAATTTCATTTCCCGTTCATTTTTAATGAATACTTTGAATAATGAATACTATTGTGTCACACATTAAAAATAGTTTCTCTTTCTAAAACTCTTTGCATTACTTACTGACTGTGTCTTCAGTTGTGGAGCTCTATGTACTCCTGACTTAGGGGAGTTTTTTGTATCATAGCCCTCGGATATAACTTATGACTATTTTCATTTGTCATTTGGCTTTTGACTTTATTTATAGTATTTTTAAAAAGTGCGTATTTTATTAATATAGTGAAATCTATCAGCTCTTTTATGGTGTCTGTGTATGTTGTCACATTTAGAAAAGTCTTTCATATTTTGAGATGATATTTTAAAAATCTACATATGTTTTCTTCTAGCATTCCTATATCAGATTATTATTATAGTTTTTTTTCTTTTTATGGTCAAACTCGCAGCATATGGAATTTCCCAGGCCAGAGGTCAAACTGGAGCTGCAGCTGTGACCTACACCACAGCTTGTGGCAATGCCAGATCCCTAGCCCACTGAGAAGGCCAAGGCTCAAACCTGCATCCTCACAGACTCTGATGGATTCTTAACCCACTCGGTGACAATGGGAACTCCCAGATTATTTTAAAATAAGTAAACTTTAGATATTTGGCCTTTATATTAGTGATATAGGGATCCTATATATGTGTGTGTGTATATATATATGTATATATATAATTAATACATATTATATATAAATATTTTATATGTGTCTATTCGGACAATAATTATATTTTCTCCCATTAACTTATATTTCACCTTTATTCATCCTAATAAAACCCAGTTTATAGTTGAGAAACCTCAAGCATGGTATTTTGAAGAATATTATTGAAGGTTTCATCACAGTTAAATTTGAACTTAACAGTCTGCCTCCAGAGTAGGCTTTTATCTTTACTTCCTCCTTACACAGTCCTTAACTTTATTTTACTTTTTTCTTCCTTACTAATGACTTGGCCTTTGACTTTTGTAGATACATTCTATCAAGAACTGAAAGAGCTGTCTAATGTCTCTGATAATCATGAAATTTCTACTGTTACACCTTGATGTCTGCAAATTTCACTTCATGATTTCAACTGCATATTATACAAAACAAAGATTTCCAGTCCTATAACTTTTAAACAGAATATATAATTAACTAAGAATAATCACTGAGTCACACTTAATGCTACTGCTTTTGATTTGACTTAACATTAATAATGAAAGCCTATCCTTGGTACAACCACTATGAAAAACAGTATGGAGGTACCTTAGAAAACTACACATAGAACTACCATATGAGCCAGCAGTCTCACTCTTGGGCATATATTCAGACAAAACTTTCCTTGAAAAAGACACATGGAGCTCCCTTCGTGGCTCAGTGGTTAACGAATCTGACTAAGAACCATGAGGTTGCGGGTTTGATCCCTGGCCTTGCTCAGTAGGTTAAGGATCCGGCGTTGCCGTGAGCTGTGGTGTAGGTTGCAGACGCGGCTCGGATCCCGCGTTGCTGTGGCTGTGGCGAAGGCTGGCGGCTACAGCTCCTGTTAGACCCCTAGCCTGGGAACCTCCATATGCCGCGGCTGCGGCTCTACATAAAGGCAAAAAGACAAAAAAAAAAGAAAAAAGAAAAAGACACATGCACCAGTATGTTCACTGCAGCACTATTCACAATAGCCAAGACTTGGAAACAACCTAAATGTCCATCGACAGATGATTGGATTAAGAAGATGTGGTACATATACACAATGGAATACTACTCAGCCATAAAAAAGAACAAAATAATGCCATTTGCAGCAACATGGATGGAACTAGAGATTCTCATACTAAGTGAAGTAAGTCAGAAAGAGAAAAACAAATATCATATGGTACCACTTATACCTGGAATCTAATATACAGCACAAATGAAACTTTCCACAGAAAAGAAAGTCATGGACATGCAGAACAGACTTGTGGTTGCCAAGCGGGAGGGAGAGGGAGTGGGATGGACTGGGAATCTGGCAATAATAGATGCAAACTATTGCCTTTGGAATGGATAAGCAATGAGATCCTGCTGTATAGCACTGGGAACTATATCTAGTCACTTACGGTGGAGCATGATGATGAGAGAAAAAGAATGTATATATGTATGTGTGACTGGGTCACCTTGCTGTATAGTAGAAAATGGACAGAACACTGTAAACCAGCTATAATGGAAAAAAATAAAAATCATTAAAAATGAAAAAAAATGCAGGTGGACAAACAATTGGGGGAAAAAAAGAAAGCCTTTATTGTAGTAATAATAGCTTTTTAACTCAACTTTTCTTTCTCTCACATAGTTTTATTTGGACTTCTTAGAGATATACTTTTGTTCAATTTTGTTTGTACTCCCAATCTTAACTGTTTTATGTTTATGACTCTATAACATAGGTGGAATAGTGTCGTATAAGAAACTATTTTTTTTAGACTTATTTTATTTTGAAACCACCCTTGCAAGCTTTCGGGAACAGGGGGGTACTTACATATTGCTATGGAATGAATTTTGTGTCCCCTCAAAATGTGTATGTTGAAACCTCAAATCCATTGGCATCCTGACCTCGGACTTCCAGCCTACAGAACTAACAGAAAATAAACTCCTTGTTTAAGCCAGTCTATGGGTGTGGGTGGCTTAAGCAAGGCATTTGCTCTACCTGCACAAGCTAAGACACTCACCATATTTATTATGCTTTAAAACATATGCAAATCACATTTTGGAGAATTCCATCATATTCACTGAGGCTATGAAAAACAATCTGGAATTTGGTTTTCACTCTTTTTTTTTGAAGATGGGAGAATGAGGAAGAATCATGTCCACATGCAAAGTAAATAACAGTTGAATGTCTGACATATTGTCACTGTGGAAACAAAACTTGCAGTTTCTAGCCTCTGACATATTTTTATAACCCAAAATGTTAGGAATTAGTAAGAGTGTACTCCACTGGAGGTATAAGTAATAAACCAACAGATAAAATGAAACTATTCAACCATTTCAAAAAGGGCAGACCAAAAAAAAGAGGATAAAAAAGCAAAAGCTCAATAAAAAATCAAACAGCAAATTGTAGATTTAAATCCAACCATATTAATAAACACATTAAGTATAAAGGACCTAAATAGACCAATAAAAGTCAAGATTAGTGTGGAAAAGAAAAGAAATTTATACAAAAGGGAAAAGGGATAGCTTAAAAATAGAGAAAACCTACAGAGCAAAGGAAACTTGGAGGGTCTATTTTAATATCAAATACTTCAAAAAAAAAGAATACAGCCATGGGTATAAGGAGGCATCACATAATTAATAATAAAGGAATATATCATAAAGATATTGTAGCAATCCTAAATGTGTAAGAATCTGATATTAAACCTTCCAAATGATAAAAAGGAGACAAACAGAAAAAAATAGGGAGTTCCTGTCATGTCACAGCAGTTAATGAATGCAACTAGGAACCATGAGGTTGCGGGTTCAATCCCTGGCATCTCTCAGTGGGTTAAGGATCTGGCGTTGCCATAAGCTGTGGTGTAGGTTACAGACGCAGCTCGGATCCTGTGTTGCTGTGGCTGTGGCGTAGGCGGGCAGATGTAGCTCCAATTCAGCCCCTAACCTGGGAACCTGCATATGCCATGGATGCAACCTTAAAAAGCAAAAAAAAAAAAGAAAAGAAAATAGAAATCTCTGCAATTATAGTTTCAGATTTCAGTGCTCTCTCCTTAATCAATACCTTGTGCAGACAGAAAATCAATAAGGATCCAGAAGATATGTAAAAAACAGTCAACCAACTTGATCTATTTGATATTTATAGAACACTTAGAACACTCCATCCACAACAACAAAATACAAATTCTGTTAAAGTGTAATTTGATAAAGTATATTAAAGCAGATCACATTCTACATTATAAAGTGAATCTCAATAAATTTAAGGCCATCAAAATCAAACAAAGTAATTCTAATCATTATAGGACAGAATTTCAAATAAGTTACAGAATTATACATGTAAAATCCCCAAATACTTGAAAATTAAATAAGCCGCATTACTCCATGTGGGCCAAAGAAGCCATCAGAAGTGAAATGAAAAAACATTTGGAATTGATTCACAATGTAAAAAGAAAAAAGAAAGAAAAGTCACAGGTCAAAGTTTGTGGCAAATAGCTAAAGCAGTATTGAGAGGAAAATTTATAGTGTAAAAAAGTTGTATTAAAAACAAGAAATATTTCAGATCAAAAATGTACACATTTACCTTAGCAATTTAAATTGAAAACAAATGCAAGTGATGAAAAGCTAAAGATGAATGTAAGAATAAACAAAACTGATCAAAGAAAAACAGTAGAGAAAATCACTGAAACTAAACGCTGTTTTGGGGGAGAAGAGAAAGAGATTTGAGTTCTGAGGAACTGGTCTTTTCTGTGGATGAGGAAGAAGGTAGTTGGCAGCTTTATGTCCTGTGATCATCAGATGAGCCGTGATGAAGGACTTTCCAGGAAATCTGCAGTCCGGGCTGTGTGGGTTTTGGAGATGAGATCTGTGTCTGTTTGGATGTTTTGCCTAAATGTTTAGCTTTAAAACCCAACTCTCTAATTACTGGCCAGTCCTAGCTGTGTTAGCTTCTGATCTCAAATCAAGTGAAATCAAATCGATAACGAAGTATCTGAATTCCTATCCAGGCAGGAAAGCTTTAAAACAAGAGCACTCTCTGGGGAAGGTGATAACAGACAGGTGGAATGCCATTCATTAGTGTGTATCAAAAGCATTCAAAATGCATCAGATCCTTTGAAGCCATAAACTTACTTCCGTCTGGGTATTGCTCTTAGAAGTAACCGGAACCACACCACCTAAGCAGTTTTAAGCTCAATGGTGTTCACAGAAGCATCACTTTCAACAGGGCGGTGTTTGCGCTCTGAGGAGTCGACAGAGCAGGAGAAAACTGCTATGTTGGACCCATGCAATTAAGAGAATGTGATAAAAATCACCATGTTACGAATTCAAGGGAAAAATTAGGAAAGAAAAGTTCATGTAATATGATCGCAAGATGTATAAAAATGTGTGTGGGAAAAAATCTCTCAAAATGCTCAATTGATGAGCCATGTAGTAAGTTGAAGGCTTTTTTTTAACTTGTCTTCAATGTTCCTCTGATTTGATTAAGGGTTTTGGTTGTTAATTCAACCCCACTAAAACAATGCCAAAGTGAATTAGGAAACCCGGTGAAAAAAGTAACCTGTCCATCAATCATTTATTTCTTATGTAGTGATTGCTGGATGTTTATTTGTAGACTTTTTCACCCAAAGAGTACTTTTTTGCTATTAGAATCAACATAAAATGAGTAAATTAAAATTGGCAGGGGGTTCCCATTGTGGTTCAGCGGTAGCGAACCCATCTAGTATCCATGAGGACAAGGGTTTGATCCCCGGCCCCACTCAGTGGGTTAAGGATCCATTGCCGTGAGCTGTGGTGTAGGTCGCAGATGTGGTTCAGATCCCACATTGCTGTGGCTGTGGTGTAGGCTGGCAGCTGTAGCTCTGATTCAACCCCTAGCCTTGGAACTTCCAGGTGCCACAGATACAACCCTAGAAACAAAAAAAAGCAAAAAAAAAAAATTCGACAGAGCCAAAATCTGATCCCTGCACCCTGTCATCTCTTGTACACAATCGTTCCTTCTCTGTTGCATAAGCAATATTTTAGGAAGTGATGACACTTTTTCTCCGTGCAGTTTATAAAATATTTTCAGGAGCGTGAGAATAGGTGGCCATTTTCCACATCCATATGATGGAGATGCCCTTTGAAGCCTCACACCTGCATGTCTTGATTATACAACCTACAGTCTTAGGATTTCAAATCTTACACGTAAAAGATTCCTCACATCCTCGAGCTCTGGTCTTAAAATTCTGGAATCGGCAAGTATATCCACAGTGAGGTCTTTTAAGGGCAGGTGCAGTACCACACCCCCGCTGCCCTTGCAGCCGGCTGGCTCAAGTTTCAAGTGCTCTGTAAATTCTAACAGTCCCATCAGAGAGGTGGCTCTTTATAAACTACTTTGGTGACCAGGTTTTACTTATCCTCACAGTTTCCCATTAAAACACCTCTAAATGTTGACTGCAAATTATGATGATCCGGTTTGGTATGGTAAAGAAAAGGAAGGATTTATGCAAAGCTTTCTTAAATACCATTTTAATAGAAGAGAAGAAAACCGTGATGGACTTGTTGCCTACAGTTCAGTATGCAAATAAAACGAGAGCACATAGCGATGAAGAATTTCTCAGCAGGGTCAAATCCGTATGAGACCCTGATTGCCACTAGATCAGGCTGCCCTCGAAGGCGAGCCAGCTGAGATCAGCTCCCCGTAGTTTATGTACTTTATAAACTGAGCAAGACAAATAGTGTGTTAAGGCTTTATGGACTTGTTATGACAGCTAATTTCGTATCGCCTGACATAGTATCTGAGCAAGTGTACAGATGTTCATTCATTTTCACTCCACTCTAGATACTGTAAATTGAGTACCTCTGGAAGTCCAGTCATAATAGCTGACAAACACCCCTGCTCCCCTCAAGAATGAAAGTTGTAAGTCACCCGGCTTCGACATGGAAAGTTAGCAGAGAACTCGGGGGCCCATGCATCTTTTTAATGACTTTATGGCAGAAATCTTGTGTGGGTTTACTAGGACAGTCTACTGGGCGACTCAGAGGACATCTAATGAATTAGCCGTAACTTTAATTTAAATGACATAATACCTGATAAATGGGGGACTCTGACATGCCTTTGAGTTTATCACCCTCTCCGTGAAACCACCGTGGTGACCCAAGCCTGGTCTTTGTTTCCTCCTTTCCTGGGATTTGTTCCTAATTTTAAAAGGATGAAAACCCGTCCCTGAACACAGCACCATGCAGTCCTTCAAAGAGTGACCCTTTGCGTGTTCCTCCCTGCTTATCATTCCACACCCATCATTGGGAAAATGTGTGTCTCTGCAGAAGTGTCAATATTGATTCAGTTTCTGCTCCCAGAACAGTATTCGTGAAACCTCATCTGTGGCTTGAGACAGATTAAAACATAAAACCTCAAAGCAAAATGAAAATGTTAAATCTTGCGAATTTATAAAAGGACCTGTGAAACCACCTCACAGCCTAAATACCGAAAAATTCAGGTAGCTCTTCCAACAGCTTATAATTCCACATCCATCGTTAGGTGATGTTTGGTTTTCTTCAGGTACATTTTCAACATCCTTGAAGACGAAGGATTTTTAAGAGGGTTAACTACGGAATAGATCATATCATATATCTACAGTCAGGTGAGTATTTATTTGCTGTGAGCGTAAAAGTTGAAATATTTATATCACATTAAAGAGTAAAATAGGAATTCACATTGCGGCTCAGCAGAAACGAACCCGACTCATATCCTTAAAGATGCAGGTTCGATCCCTAGTCCCGCTCAGTGGGTTAAGGATCCAGTGCTGCTGTGGCTGTGGTGTAGGCCGGTGGCTGTAGCTCCATTTCCCAGCCCTAGCCTGGGAACTTCTATATGCCACAGGTGCGGCCCTAAAAAAGCAAAAAGGAAAAGAAAAAAAATGTGAAAGAGTAAAATAACAAACCCATCTTCTAGGCTTCTGGTACTAAAACCACTAACTCTCACCAAGCTTTTCTACGAAGTTTTCCATGTTTCATCATGATTGCTACTTCCAGAAAATCCCACACCAAAACAGGATTTGAGTCAATTGTTGTTTTAGATAACCTATAGCGAGTGGCTCTATAGTTCATTCAATTAATATTTACGGGTTCTTGTTTTGCTATGAAACATCTGTGGTGAAGACATTACTCTTAGTAGTTTGTTTTTCTCAAATAGTCTGTTCTGCAATTTTCCATATTTAGCATTTCTGCAAAAATTCTGAAAGCTGTCGATTTCTCTGGGTAATTTTCTCACCAACGAGGAGCGAAGAGAGTACTGAAAAAGGTCACATTAATGACAAAGAAACTCAGGTTTTATTTTCTACCGGCTGGGCTTGTGGAGCAGGATAATGTGTCTGACTGCTGATTAAAAATGTTTTCAGGTGAATTGTTTCAGATATAATTCCACATTAGCTGTTATTTTGTATCTGAAGCTCTTTCATCGGCTTAAATGCATTCCCTGGAAGTGACTCCAGCAAATGAACTTCAGGATTTGTTGTTGTTATTTTTGAGCAAAGAATATTTAAATACTAAAAAACTGAGATTGTAAATGGCACCCAGTATGTACACTGCCATAGGTATAATGCGAGTGAAGTAAATTCCTTGTTGTTGAAGTGTTTCTCTTTCCTAGAAACACAGGTGGTGACAAATTAAATATAGATGATAATGTCAGCTATGAAGATAAAGCAAAATAAGATAATATGAAGTGATAAAGGGTGACTTTTTACAAGACAGTGAGTAGGACATATATGTGCAAAAATGTTAAAAAGTAGAAAGTTATTTTTCGATATGAGAAGTCATTGGAGTCACCAATACTTGATAGACAATATTTATATTTCAAGCATCAGTGATTCTTTCCCCCATAGCTTTATGTCAAAGTATCAAATAACCAAATAATATTTTGTCTGTCTCAAGGTGTCTGCCTTTCTAGGTTTGCTGAGTTTGCTGAAGTGTCATCCTTGCGGGTGCAACTATAAAAATGGGACATATGCATCTATACAAAATTTCACACATATCTCAGTTGATCTTCTTCTTTTCCATTCTTTTCATTATTTTCCTAAGGGAATATTTTCGTAGATAAATTTGAGGGAAATGATACATTCATGGCAAGAGTCACAGAAGATACTGAAGTGGCATTTTTTTAACGAAGAAGAGACACTGGAAGACACAATTCTGAGAAGGGCTGACTGATGATGGCGATGATGATGGCTTAGTCATGGTGGCGGTGGCGGTGATGATAGTGATTACAAAGTCAACGATATGATTTTTCAATGACACTGACATAACTCAACAAAAATAAGATATTATACAACATCAGACCATTGGAGTAGCACCGGTCTTGGAGTCAAGGGCTTGAACTCTAGCACATGCTCTCCGTCCTTTAGACGAGTGACTCCGTTGTCCTCACTCAAATGGCCTGAGAATGTCACTTGCCCTGAGTGAACAAAGAGATCACGTAAAGGCCACATCTGCCCCTCCTGTGGGTCAGTGGCAGATTCCACGGTTTGTGCCCATACATTTTGCAGAGCCCAAATTCCATTCCAGAAAACCAAGTACCTGCAGTTGATTGGAAGGAGCCATAAAGCTAAAAGCAGAGCATTGTGGGGGGTTGGGGGGAGGTACTAAGTGAGGGCAGTAAAACGGAAATGGAAAATATCAGACCCAAATCCTTCTCACAGATTCTCAAACAGATCTTAGATAATAATCACAGAAGCTACCATTAACTTCTCTCGTAAACTTAGTGTCTGGAAGAAGGAAGATTCCATGCACAGTAGTTCCAGGAAATATTTACTTTAAAATATATGAAAAAATATGTATATTACCGAATCATGTCTACATTTTTTGCTATGTTTAGAAACACCCTTTGGAAATATTGATATGAATTCAATTTATAATTAGTTAACACATCACTGATTCCATTCAAATACTAGATAACTAGAACCTTTTAATTATGATTATGAAAATTCTTTCCCGCACATTTCCTGAACTTCTTTAGTGTACTCATATTTCTCTCTTGTCATATTTAATAATAACACTTGTTGTTCTGTAACCATAATTTCCATTATATTCTCCTTTAAGTCTTATGTTTAAAATGATTTACCTTTCTGATAAAATTTTTCCACTCATTTATTGGCAGGTGAAATTAATTGTCTCTTATTTAAAAGAACCCATGCAAACTATGTCCCTTGAGTTCCTCTGTGTTAAAAATGTGTGTCTGTTCTTCTGAACTTGAGTAGCTATCTGGCTCCATGTATCAGTCTTAAATCACATACATTTTCCTGAGGAATTACTTGGCATCATACACTGTAATTCTTCAACAGGAAGCTCCCGTGAAGAAGCATGATAACAGACTTACTGCACCCTACTGGTAGTATTGGCTATTTGATTTTTCTTAATTACCCATACTTTTAATTTATTTTTTAACCCTTCAAGCTATAAAATTTTCCTAGGCATTCGCTCAATGCTGATTAATCAAGATCATGTGGTTCTTGCAATCCCTGGGTACATATCTTACTTTATTTTAGGGGGATGTTCTTAAATTGTGTCTAGGATATTTCTTTTTGTTTTTATGCTGGTTTTCTTCATCAAGAATATCAGCTGCATATATATTATATTTACTTTGACTTTCCTACACATCACTTCCTCTCTAGCCGTTTAAAAAATCTTTACTCTCACTTTTTTCTTTTTTTTTTCAAGACATTTTTCCATACCCTAACTTAATGCCATTGGTTGTCTGTTTTCCTATGAGATGCCTCAAGGCAGGCTTTCTTTCTGAAGTTGCTTCACTTATTGCTTGCATTTCTTTCCTGGGTTTTGAAAGATCAATTTCTGAAATGTCCTTTCCCTCATTATTTTTTTTTCTGAGCCCTTGTGTCTTTGATTTGGACATTTATCTAATTAATAGTGGCCAGATATTCATTAAGACCCTTTGTTTCTTGGGCAAATTATAAGCAATGACATTTTTACAACTCTCAGCAAAAGATTTTCTTCTTTCACATCTTTTGTTATTTTTTCCATGCATTCTTTCCTTCTATGCTCAGTATTTAGAATAGCAGTTTTCCTTTTTCCTATTCCTTTGTGTGTTTTTTTTAATCTAATAATGAAGTGAACTCTTAATGTTGGCAAGTTGTATGTTCAGATAAGAGTGGGTCTTTGCAGATGCTGGAGATATGACTTCTCTACTCCCGGCAAAGTTCTGAGTGTTACCTGGAGTCGATTGCTAGCCTCTCCTTCCTGTCAAGTGACAAAGACCAGCCATTGCAGGGCTGCTCTCTGGTTTCCAAATGTCCAAGTTGGTGCATCTGCCTGTAGCCTCCTGTTCCACCTCCCCGCCATGGCAGACAAGAAGGAGGCCCCCACAGCCCCAGCGATCCCAAACCAGCAGACAATGACCTGCCTCTCAGAACACACCACCTACTTCAGAGACATGGCAGGCGAGCTGAGGCCACCACAGCAGGGCACCTGCCAGGAGCCCCCTCACGCTGGACTAGTTTCTCCACACACAGCAGCCCACCTGCATTCACATTGCAGGATTCCACATAGCTCCCTGTTCAGCAGAAGACTCAGTTCTCGCTTTGCTTCTTGCTTTCCTAGTTATGAATTCAACGGATTCATGAAGAAGAAAGTAAAGTCGATTTTTTATTCTAATGTATTGTAATAAAAATTCTAAAGTTGCTTCTTCTTCTTTTTTTTTTTTTTTTGTCTTTTGTCATTTTAGGGCTGCACCTGCAGCATGTGGAGGTTCCCAGGCTAGGGGTCTAATCGGAGCTGTAGCCACTGGCCTACGCCACAGCCACAGCAACGCAGGATCCGAGCCGCGTCTGCAACCTACACCACAGCTCACAGCAACGCCAGATCCTTCACCCACTGAGCGAGGCCAGGGATCGAACCCACAACCTCATGGTTCCTAGTTGGATTCATTAACCACTGAGCCACAGGGGAACTCCTTATTGCAGTTTGATTTTGCATTTCTTTAACAGCTGATGAGGTTTTCCACTTTTCCATGAATTTATGTAACATCTTTATCTCCCCATTACAGAAATGCCTCTTCTGTTGCCAGTTTTCTAACTTTTGGTTGCTGAGTCTGTAAGTGGTTAATACCTTCTAAATACAAATTCTTTGTCAGATGTATGGTTTACAAGCATTTTCTCCAAGTCTGGAAACTGTGACTTCATTCTCTTAGGCAGAGCAAAGTTTTGTAATTCAGATAAAACCCAGTGTATTGATTTCTCTTATATGGAGCAGGCTTTTCATATTACGTCTAAGAATTCTTCATCTAGCCTTGGGTCGCAAAGATTTTTCTGATTTTCTTCTAAAAATGTTGTTGTTTTACATTTTACATCTAAATCTGTGATCCATTTTGAATAACCTTTGGATAAGGGGTGAGGTTTAGGCCAAAGCTCCCTTTTATTTTATTAATTTTGATAATTTCTGTTTTTTGCCTCCAGTTGCTCCAGTGCTACTCACTGAAAAGGTGACCCTTCCTCTATCCGGCTGCTTGTGTTCCTCTTCAAAAACCAGGGCGTCGTGTGTGTGTGCGGAGGGTGTATTTCTCAGTTTAGATCCTCCATTCTGCTCTACTGAGCTATGTTGATTCCTCTGTCACGTACAGTCTTGATTACTGAAGCTATAAAATAAAAATTCAGATTGGGTAGAAAGATTCCTCTCACTTTTTTCCCCCCAAATTATCTTAGCTGTTCTACGTTTTTTGCCTTTCCAACGAACTTTAGAATCAGCTTATCTACCATTATAGAAAATTTTGTGGGGATTTTGATAGGCACTGCATTAAACCTGTAGATAAATTTAGGAAAAATTGACACTTTTTAATAAGTGGAGTTTTCCAGTTCCTGTACACCGTACGTTTCTGCTTTTATTTAGATTTTGACTGTCCATTCAGCAGTGTTTCTCAGTTGTCAGCCTCAGACACGTTACGTATTTTGTTGGAGTCATTCTTTTTTTTCATAATCCTTATTTTGCAAAGGAGGAAAATGAGATTAATAGATACAGACTACTCTGTATAAAATGGATAAACAGCAAAAACCCACTGCATAGTACAGGGCACTATATTTAATATCCTGTACTCACCTATAATGGGAAAGAACATGAAAAAGAATCTGTATGCATGTATATGCATGTGAGCGAGTCACCTTGCAGTACACCCGAAACTTACATGACATTGTAAATCAGCTACTCTGCGATTAATGTTTTTTAAAAAAATTTCTGTGGTTTTTATTTTATTTTTTTCCAACGTTGTCATCATTTCAGCTACAGTCTTTCTACATGGCCATGAAACCTGCCTGACCCTCTCAGTACTAATTAGTGAGGTCTAAGGGGAAAACCGCCCATTCTACCAGTGTCGGCCACAATAAACCTTTCTCCTAACGGACGCACTCCAGTGGGTCACATCTCATTACCCTGGGTGACTTCATAAACTGATCTGACAGGGCACGTGGCCACATGATTCATCAGCTTCGAAAACAGCGTTGGGCGGTGGGCCGATCACCGTGTGAGCCACATAAAGTGGGTGAGGAAAAAGATGTGCGCCAAATCCTGGGTCTCTTCCCCGTGACAGCAAATGCACCTGCCTCTCACCTCCCACCTGAGCACGTGGTATGAGGCTGTGCCTGTTACCTAAGGGCCAGGAAGAGGGGGACACTTTAGGTGACACGTATTTCATTTCCCGTAGAATATGGGCGTAAAGGCCAATGTTATTTTTCTTTTTTTTTTCCCTCTATGTCTCAGCTCAGACGGGTGGCAGGAGAGTCATTAGACAGAAGAATAAGAAGGCAAGGTATCTTCACACGTGAATCCCAAAGGCTTCTGCCAAGGGAAATTATGCCCAGATCACTGCTTATGGAGTAATTCTCTATGGAAAAAACAGGTAATATCCACGCAGATACTTATATTGTGGAGCTCGATTTTTGGTGCTTTGGATCAGTAAATAGACTGCTGGTATTTTTCTCTTCTGCAGTTCAAATCAATACAGGGGAACAATTATAAAAGTATTACCTAGTTAAGATGTGTTTTTAAGTTAAATCTCTCTAACAAAGCAATGCACTTAGGGTTCTATATGGTCTAAGAGCTGGATAAAATTGTAAACTAAAACTATTTTTTTTTTTTTGTCTTTATGTAGAGCCGCACCCGCGGCATATGGAGATTCCCAGGCTAGGGGTCTAACAGGAGCTGTAGCCGCTGGCCTTCGCCACAGCCACAGCGACGCAGGATCCGAGCCACGTCTGCGACCTACACCACAGCTCACGGCAACACCGGATCCTTAACCCCCTGAGCAAGGCCAGGGATCGAACCTGCAACCTCACGGTTCTTAGTCGGATTCGTTAACCACTGAGCCACGAAGGGAACTCCGTAAACTAAAACTATTTTTATTACTCACAAGTGATGACTTTTTGAGTGACCCATTCCAAATATATCTGTCCCTCCTTTAGTGACCCCCACCATGAAGTCCTGGTGAGTCGATTTGGAAGGTGGATCATGTGACATAATAAGAGTTTAAATCATGACACAGAACATTTTTTTTCTATGAAAAAGCCTATTGTTTCTCTATCTCTGACTTAATAACCGGAGAATACAGAAAAATTCCCACAACCAGACAGTCTGGTGAGTGAGGGAAATGAAGGGAACGCCTGCTTCTCTGCAGACACTGCCAACATTCCCGTCCATGGAAACGGTCCTGGAAACCAGTGGGCTCCATCACAGCCTCGTTCACCTGTAACAGGCGTCCCTTGGGAGAAAGGTGACTCCAGGCTGAAGTGGCTCCACACTGTACACCCTGAGTCCCAGCCCTGAACCCCAGCTCACCAGGGACCGTGAGAGCCCAGCCGACCCACCACGACCCTTAAGCCTGGTGTCACAACATAAGACATCAGCTGCCCGTGCGGCCTCTGCATTCAGAACATGTCGGTTTACGAAAGTCATCATGAGAAGGACTGAAAGGCGTAGTATAACTAGCAACTCGTGGAAATGGCAGGGAGAGAAAACGGAGGGACTTAGGGTCTCACAAATCATACAAGTGAGATGAAGCCAGAGTCACAGTCGAGCCAGGGCTCTCAAAGACACCCTCAGCTGCCAACATCAACCAACAAGACAACCCCACTTCAAGGATCAGTGCAAAAATCATACATAAAATAGCAACAAAGGAATTAAGAGTACTTTAAATAATAATAATCAGGTTCGTGGATAGGAGAAAAGTTTAATAATATATTTCTTAACTAGTCAACCATATGTTGAGTATGTGTAAATAAATGATCAGAATTGATGCTGATGTATTTGGTGAGATTTGACATCAACTGCTGGTTTTAAAAAAACTCTTAGAATGAACATATAAAATTACCTAAGCATAACTATAGGTAGATACAGACTATCCTTCAGAGACTGAGCTATCATTCTCTCTTGAGTGAGTTTTTTAGGGCCGCATCTGCAGCATAGGGAGGTTCCCAGGCTCGGGGTCAAATCGGAGCTACAGGTGCCGGTCTACACCACAGCCACAGCAGCTCGGGATCCGAGCCGCATCAGTGACCGACACCACAGCCCAGCCAGCCCAGAGACCTGGGGAGATGCTGAGTGACGGAAAACCTCAGCTAATTTTGAAGATCTCAGAGCAGAAAATCTCTCCTCGCTTTCCGCCGGGATCCCAGGAGGAAGCAGCCGCAGGGAAGGTCTGACACCCACCAGGTCAAGTGCAATGAAGCAGAAATGGGACAGGACGGGCGTGGATGAGAGAGCGGCCCCGTGTCCTTGCATCACACCCACCAGGGACCAGATTCAGAAGATCCTTCGTCCCCGGAGGCAGAGAGGGTTACAGCCCTGATGGATACACTGACAGCACTGCGGGGGTCAGGAACCCCGCACAGAGACCGCCCCCTGCCGGGCACTGCGGCGAGTATTTTACATGGAAGAATTCATTCACAGTAACAACCCTTTGAGATGGGCACGTTTTTGTACCCATTTCACAGACTCGCACCTTCTCCTGGCTCACGCACTGTGACAGCCTGAGCTTCCTTCCAGTAACCCCTCTTGGCTTAGTGCTTTTTCAAGACGCATTTGATGCATATTGTTATCCTCTGCTTTTTCTGACTATTTCTTAGGTCAGTTTCTCAGAACAGGTATATCTGCTGGCCCACGCTGTCTTCTTTGCCAGGTCTGATCGTGGACGCGGGCCAGCCTGGGGCTGCTTGGCCTTGCTTGGCATCTACTCTAATCAGCTAAGGGCTGCAGGTGTGGTCCCAGAAGGACAGGGGAGTCCAGTTCTTCCCGGTCAACAGGGCAGTGGGCAGATGGGGCACCATGGCTGGCATGGTCCCCGCGTGCTTTATTCTAAAGGTGACAGAGGCAAGGCCCAGAGGGAAGATACAAAGGTTAAAGGTCATAACGAGTTCACCGCCCTGGTTGCAGCACCTCAAGAACTATAAAGTCTGTGTATACATGTAGCTATAATAGAACACTACTCAGCTATGAAAAAAAGAACGAAATTTTGCTATTTGCAACCACATGGACAAACTAGGAGGACACTATGCTCCGTGAAATAAGCCAGACAGAGAAACACTGTGTCACCGGTATCAGTAATCTAAAGAATAAAACAGTGTAGTGAACAGAACAAAAAAGAAAGAGACAGGAGTTCCCGTCGTGGCTCAGTGGTTAAAGAATCTGACTAGGCGCCATGAGGTTGCAGGTTCGATCCCTGGCCTCACGCAGTGGGTTAAGGATCCAGCATTGCCGTGAGCTGTGGTGTAGCTCGCAGACGCGGCTCGGATCCTGCGATGCTGTGGCTGTGGTGTAGGCCGGCGGCTACAGCTCCTGTTAGACCCCTAGCTCGGGAACCTCCATATGTCGCGGGTGCGACCCTAAAAAAGATCAAAAAGAAAAGAAAAGAAAAGAAGGAGACAGATTCTGAGAACAAGCTAGTGGTTACCAGTGAGGAGAGGGAAGGGGGAGGGCTAGATAAGACTAGGGGATTGGTTATACACAGACTCCTAGGTATAAAATACTCAAGCCACAAAGACGACTTGGGCAACATGGGGAATAGAGCCAGGATTCTGTAGTAATTACAAATGGAGACTTTAAAAATTGTGAATCAGTCTGTGGTACACCCGGGACTTCTATAACGCTGTAAATCAATTTTGCTTCAATAAAAAAAAGAGTACACAAATTAATACTATGAAAAATTAGCTGTCGGAACTCAATGTCCAAGACACCTGACCGATTACCACTCTGATATTTTGTCACCACTTAACCATATTCTGGTTCCCATCCTCTTTCTGTAATATCAGTTGCTCTTTGAAAAGATCAAATTGAACATTTATTTTTAATACATTCGAAGGCGCCAAAGCCCAGGCTGCTGTCTGAACTGGGCTAAAGGAAGTTCTCAATGTGATGAGAAAATATTTTGTACCCAATATAGCTTTGCTTTCTGAAAAAAGAGTCCTGATTTCCTCTACCTACGGGACACTATTAGGAAATATAGCTTGATTTTTATTCAATAGTTCGAAGAAGGAAGTGAATTTTAGTATTAATATGAAGGTATCAGACTTATAAATAAAATTCAATTTATGAATGATTTACCAAGTTTAGAACGCTGTTATCTTCAGGACCATTTGAGTCCTTCCAGGAGGCAGGTAATTTAAATTCATGAATCTATTCAAAACAGTATTAAATAAGTTTATCTGTTTTCTAGATACCTGTCAGCTGGTCAATTCATATTCAATAGTTGACCTAAATGAGAGAATAACTAGCAAATAAAATGCCCTTATCCAGTCCCAAGTACTGCTCTTAGATAGTAATATCCATGGAGATCTCCTCGTCAAGAACACTGTGAGTGTGATACAAACTTCTAAACAGGCACCTCCGAGATAAGATACTCTCCTCTGGAGTACTGAGGTCACAGCACCTGCCGTGCGTAAACAAACAAAAACTACTGAAAGGAGCTGTTTTCTACCTAAACCTTTATTCTCATTACTTATCAGATAACACAGAGGGTCTCTGCCCCAGAAATATGAAGAAACAGATATAGGATCACTTTCGATAGTTACTTGCGAGTACTGCAAAGAGACTCGTAAATGAATTAAATCGGTTATTTGCAGTTCATGCCAGTCCCCTAGAATGTCCATTCTGTAGCTGGAAGTCAACCTGTTTCAACAAGTTCATTTAGAATCTATGAGAAATAATACACTGTATTTCTCCCTAAAAATCCAGGCAGCTTCTGTTTCTAAAGAGTTGTTAAATATTAAGTCATTTCAAAAACGGGATCCTACTGGGCCTTTAATTTGTACAGGTGTTAACAGAGGAAGACTTCATTTATTTTTCTTTTAGAAGAAACTGTGGCTGCACCTCATAGACATAGAGTTAATTGATTTACACTTTTTCTCTACTGGACACTCAAAATTGCATTTCAAAGTTTAGCTTGGAGTGCCCTCTGCTGGTCATACAAACTAAGAGTAGAACAATACACCTTTTGCCACTCACGGGTTTTATCTGTTCCTCTTCTAAAGTTACTTGGGCCACACCAATTACTGATACCCCTTATAACTGCAATCATATAACTGTAAATAGATGTTTTATGTAGACTCCTCTTAAAAGTGATTGCCTAGTAACTGATAGCACGTGTTCTCAGATAAAAAGCTACCTAGCTAGGTAAATAGCATATAAATACTTGTAGATGTCGACTGACCGTAGATAATCTTCACATGGTAAATTCAGCAAGTCCAAGGTCACATTTTCTGTCTTTATTATAAAGGTAACTTTTCACAGTGTCTTATACTAAGTTGAATACGGTAACGAATCTATAATAAGTTGAGTGGTGTTCCCCCAACCAAATTCATACGTTGAAGTACTAACCCCCGTACCTCAGAATGTGCCATTACTAGGAGACAGGACCACTGCAGAAGTCATTAGTTAAGATGAAGCCACACTGGATGTGGGTAGACCCCTAATCTGACATGAATCACGTCCTTCTAAAAAGGAGATATTTGAATGCACACACACACAAATACACATGTAAACACACACACGGGGAGCATGTGGTGTGAAGGTGGAGGGTTGGCAGGATGCTTCTAGAAGCCATGGAGGACCAAAGATCGCCAGCAAACCCCCAGAAGCCAGGGGAGAGCCTGGAGCTGGTTCTCTCTCAGAGCTTCAGAAGGAACCGCCCTGCCCACACCTTGACCTCAAACTTCTAGCCTCCAGAACCGACAGAGAGAATACATTTCTCTTCTTCTAAGCCACCTGGTCTGCAGCAGCCCAAGGAGATGATGCAGATGTGGTTACAAATGCAACTTCAGAGCACACCCGGGTAGAGTGAAGTACAAGGTAGGACCTGCCAGGTGAGGTTGCCTGCGGTGGACCCCGAGCTCTGCGGCAGCTGCCTGGTGGGAAGTTCCCACAAGCCTCTGCTGCCACAGCATCATCACCGCCCACATGGGAGCCTGACCACGAGACCAGGGCGGGGGGAGTCTGAAGGGATAGAGCTCCAATTCAAACTCAGATCCGTCAATGCCCTGGTTTCAGACTCTGCGCCTTTTGTGATCTGTGGTGTTGCCTCCTGACTCTGGCGTAGGTGAACGTGCATGTGTGCTCACGCGAACACACATCACATAGACCAGGCGTGCACAGGCACGCATGTATGCAGGCACACATATGCACCCAAGCCACGCACATTCTCTCGCACATGCAGACACGTGTGCAGGCACATACAATACCCATACTCACACTCACATACATGCACACACATGCAGCAACTCTCTCTCTCACACACACACACACAGTCACAGTTATATATGCACAGCTCAGTGACAGGAAGAAAAGACAGAGCTGAGGTTTACTTCTTGCAGCCAAAATCGCCACCTGGCAGTGGTAGCCACTTCTGTTTCTAGCAGCGGAGAAGGTGCCTGCGTTCTGTCCAGCATCGCTTCTGACCAGGAACTTTTTACAGCAAAGGAAGCTACAGACGTGAAAATCATGGGTTTGGGATGGAAATGCTACAAAATTGGGTTGGGATGATCGTTGTACAATGATAAATGTAATAAAATCCATTGAGTAATTGAAAAAAAAAACGAGCTTAAAGGCAAAAAAAAATGTCAGTGCGTCCTGAGGTCTATGGAACGGTTGGCCAATGGGGCCCTGCTGTACAGCACGGAGAATTCTACCCAGGGTTCTGTGACGGTCTCCACGGGAAAAGAATCTGAAACAGAACGATGTGTGTACATGTATGACTGAATCACTTGGTTGCACAGCAGAAATGATCACAACCTTGTAAATCAACTCTACTTCAATAAAACTTTATTTTTATTTTTTTTTAATTTTAATTTTTATTTTTAATTAACAATGAATTTTATTTCAGTTACAGGTGTACAAAGATCATAAGTCAATACGATAGATTTTGTGTCCCAAACCCACAGTGCATCCCCCCACCCCCCAGATTGTCTTATTTGAAAAACCAAGGTTTTCCAAAATCTGTGAGTCATTGTCTGTTCTTCAAAGAAGTTCATTGTGTCTCTTTAGTTTCCACATGTAAGC
>PVHT020000009.1:21847861-21970256 GCA_004024745.2 Catagonus wagneri | reverse complement strand
CACCTGGATTATTGTTTGGCCTGGGGCTTCTCAGTGCTGATGGGAGGGACCAGATTTTCCCAGAAATGGCCCCCTCCAGAGAAATGCAGGCTAATAAATGTACCCGAGAGCTTCACCTCCAATGTCCTTCCCCCACAACAAGCCACAGTCACCCCTATTTTCCCAGGAGATCCTCCAAGAATTGCAGTAAGGTTCCACCCGGATTCCTA
The DNA here is from genome assembly GCA_004024745.2 of Catagonus wagneri. Classification (NCBI taxonomy): domain Eukaryota; kingdom Metazoa; phylum Chordata; class Mammalia; order Artiodactyla; family Tayassuidae; genus Catagonus; species Catagonus wagneri. The sequence continues at coordinate 21,970,047 of PVHT020000009.1, read as the reverse complement.
TGGAGACTGCTTTGCCCTGGGACCCAGTGCATGTGAAAGTCTGTGTGTGCCTTTCAAGGATGGGGTCTCTGTTTCCCCCAGTCCTGTGGAGCTCCTGCACACAAGCCCCGCTGGCCTTCAATGCCAGATGCTCCAGGGGCTTTTTCTCCCTGTGCCCGATCCCCAGGCGTGGGGTTTTGACGTGGGGCTCAGAACTCTCAGTCCTGTAGCTAAGTCTCTGTGATGCAGTTACTTTCCAGTCTGTGGGGCTTCCCACCCGGGAGGTATGGGGTTGCTTCTGTCGCGTAATCGCCCCTCCTGCCTCTTGATGTGGTCTCCGCTGTGCCTTCTGGAGTAGAATATCTTTTTTGGAAGTTTACAGTCCAGTTGGTTGAAGGCTGCTCGGCATTTGGATGTAGTTTTGCTGTTTTTCGGGAGAGAAGTTGAGCTCCAGTCCTTCTATTCCGCCATCTTAATCCAATCTCCAATAAAACTTTAAAAAGTGAAAAAAAAAAGAAATGAAGATCATAATGGTTATGAGGTTGCTTCTTTATTTTGACATGAATATATCCACGGAGGTACTGACTGTATTAATTTTCTGCGGCTGCTGTAACAAGATGCCATAAACTGAGGGACTTAAAATAAAATGAGTGCATCACCTCACACCCCTGGAGGTCCAGAGTCTGGCCTTGACCTCCGAATGCTGACATCAGCTGTCGGCAGGGCTGGAGCCTTCTGGAAGCTTGCAGGAGAGAATCCAGAAACGTATTCTCACCTTCCCTGGCTTCCGGAGGCCGCCTCCCTCTTCCAATGACAAAGACCCCACGTCCCATCGGCTCACCAGGAAGACCCAGGACAACGCCCCTCCCTCAAGCCGGCTGATGGGCAACCTGAGTTCGCTCTGCCCCTCCGAGCCCCCTAGCCAGGTGCCGCACCGCACCCGCGGGTTCTGGGGACCTGGACCTGGACGTCCTAGGGAGTTTGTTCTGCCTCCATGTTGACTCAGTCCGTTTCTCCCTCTCACCGCCCTCTCACCCTCTCACAAAGGACGTGCCGAGTCTTAGGACTTGAGAACGTTGCAGAAGGAAATAGCATCGCCGCGGCCGGAGTGGCTCGTGGAGCTTTGCATCCACCTGGGAAGGCGAGCCCCACGTTCCCCTCCGCACGGGGACGTCTCTGCCTCTCTGTGGAACCCAGGTCACCGTAAAGGAGGCGGCTGTGGATGCAGGTCGATGATGCTGACCTGTGGGGTTTGCTCTGCATCAGCTGAGCCTGGCTTGGCTTGCGTTTCCAGAATCCCTCCCCTGCTGGTCTGGCCACCAGAGAACTCTGCAGGAGGCTTGGAGCGTGGGTGGTAAGCGATGGTGCTGTGCTGGACTTGGGGACGTTCGCTGCCGCCGGTCTGATGGCTTATCCTGGTAGAGGGCCAGCCGCCAGGATCCTCCACCGAGCCCACCTGACTCTCCCTCCTCCTCCCCCTCCCCTACCCCTCCCCTACCCCTCCCCCTCCCCCTCCTCTCTCCTTTCCTTCTCTCTTTCCCCAGCTCCTCTTATTTCCTCTCCTCTCTGTTCTCTCCTCCTCGGCAGCCCTGCATTTTAAACCGCCCTCAGTGCAACAAAGTGCCTGCGTATGTGTAGACGCGTGCCTGTGGTTATGCATATTAATACACAGAAATCCAGGCCTGACCTCTCTGAAAACACTCACCAACCTACCCAAGTGCCTCAGGGACACCCTCAGATGTTCTAAAGGCACCTCAAATCCAGAGTGCACAGGACCAATGCCTGGCTCCCCCCGGGTCCCCAAAGGCCCAGCCATCCACCCGGATCCACAATCAGAACCCAGCACCATCTCCACTGCCTGCGCCTCCTTCTACTTGTCTCCTGGGGCTGTGGTTGACCCCTAAATCTCCTGGTTCTCTTCTTGGCCTCCTCGGCCACCAGCACGAACCTGGTCCCAGCTGCCAAGACCCCAGGTGTGAAGGGGAAGGGGGCCCCCAGCCCTGCACGGGACCCCGCCCCAGCCTTCCTGCCACGCCCCGGGGCCCCCCATCTCCGCGTCCGGCCAGACCGGCCTGGGAACCATCTTCCAGTGCAACGTGCCCTGTCTGTCCTCAGCACCTCTCAGACCCCACGTCCCCGCCAAAGAGAGGGGACAGAACGTGCGTCCACTCTTGCTCTGTCCAGTCCCCTCTCCTGGACCTCCAGGTCCCAGCCAAGTTCACCCCAGGACCTATCCTTGTCATGTCCCCTCATGCAGCCGTGCTTTCTGAAGAAGGCAGGTCTGTCTTTAAAATCACAGCTTAGCAACAACGGCGAGTCCCGCAGGGGTCCTCTCCCCGCAGTACCGCAGCAAGATCAGCTCGTCCAGCCGGAAGGGGCATCTCTGGTCCCAGCCTGCGCTGGGCCTCAGCGTGTACGGTGTAACTATCCAGTGCATGCAGTGAGCCAGCGGACCTGCCTTGCTGTGAATGGAGCTGCTTGAGCGCTTGTGTTGGAAAGACGGGGGCGGGCGGGGCCAGGAAGGCATCGTATCAACCTCGCCAAAGCCAGGCTGTCTCGCATGTAGGTGACAAAGCGCGTTCATGGCCCCATTTACTCACGGGCAGGAACTGGAGGCTCGGGGGAACCAGGTGACCCAAAGTTTTTCCAGGAGGAAGGAGCCTGGCACTCTCAGGACAAGCATCACGGGGGCGCTGCAGGTACCCGCAGCCCACGCTGCAGAGGCACAGACTGGTGGCCCTGCCACAGTGACAGCGCAAGAGGTCAGGTGCTCAGCCTGTGCACGGAGGAGCCAGAGCGCAGGTGGGGAGCGGGAAGGAGGCTGGAGGCGGAGGGAAGGAGGCTGGAGGCGGCAGCCTCCACGCAGCCCACTCGCGGCCTGTGGTCAGTTCTGGGCGCCTCCCTCCGTGTTCCCAGCGCGGCCAGCCCCTCCTCTAACTCTTTAGGTCACGGTCACGTACGCATCTAAGACTGACGAGGCTTCACTCAGGCTGCACCAAGGATGCACCACACCTCGTGGTTCTGCCGTGGCTCAGAACAGGCGACAGGACCGCCGTGACCCGGCCCGCGAGCCTGGGCTGCAAACTGGAAGAGCTGCACCAACAGGAGCCCAGCGCTGGGCTGCCGACGAGGGGGGCCGTGCCTGCGCCCCCAGCCGCCGCAGAGAGGCTTCAGGCTCTCCTCCTGCCCCCACTGAGAACACGCTGCGGGGCCAGAGGGCTCCTTGAGGAGCGGGAAGCTCGGAACGTTTCTAAACGCGTCGCGGCGCCACTTCCCGAGCAGCCGCCTGAGTGTATTCCTGCACCCGGACCCCGCCTCTCGCTCGGGGTCTCACTTCGCGTGAAAACAATCTCAGGAAGTTTAGAATACCCCCCACACCCCCCGCCGGATAAAAGAACAGCCCTTTTCCCCAGTCATTTAAGGTGTAGACTCCAGGCATGAAAAGAAACGCAATTCAAAACGGGAAAAAGGAATTCCAGCAAAGTCCCAAACACATGCTAAGTCCTCATGAATGTGTCGCTTTGATTATGCTGTCAGGTAACTGGACATGGACTGAAAGGAAGGGACGCTTTTTTTTTTTTTGGAAATCTAGCTGACTTACAATGTCTTGTTAGTTTCAGGTATACTGCACAGTAATTCTTATATAGAGAGAGAGAATGTGTACATATGAACACGTACATATAGACGCCTTCTCCAGCTCCCTTCCCTCATGTTTGTCATAAAACACTGAGTGCAGTTCCCTGTGCTGTACAGTAGGTCTTGTCGGTCATCTATTTTACATATAAAAGCATGTATCCATTAATCCCAAACTCCTAATTTATCCCTCCTCCATTTCCCTCTCTGGTTAATCATCCATTTATTTTCTGTGTCTGCAAGCCTGTCTTGTAAATAAATAAGTTCATCTGTTCAGATCCCACATGTAAGTGACATCACTCGGGAAGATAACCTCTAGTTTTGGGCTAGAAGCTCCTCACTGTTAATGCAACACAACCCGCTGGTAAAGAGTATCATCAAAATCTATTTAAAGATCTACTTGAATCACAAACCAGAAGAAATGTAAGCTTTCGGAGGAAATCTTGTCACCTGCTTTTAAACATTAAAGGGCTGTAAACGTCGTTTCTGATTACCTGCCACCAGGGGGCACTGCTCACCCAGCTTCGGTGGTTACTTCAAGTGGCAGGCAGGGACTGTCAGCATCTTATCTGGATTTGGGGGGATGGTAGGAAAGGGTTTCCTAGGGCCAGTGTAACAACTTTTTAGGTAGCTTTCTAGACAATCACTACTTCTAATGATTTTCTTTTTCAAAATCGCCTCTGAATGGGTTACTCTCTCCAGCTCCCCAGTTCACTGCTTTCTTACTGGGCAGAGGCCCCCCACCTCTTCGAACTGGAACATACAGGGTCACAGCTACACGTGCGAAGCTCTCCCCCCCGAACGTTCCCGGGTCCCGGGCAGATGGCCCCGTGGAGCCGCCGTCTGTGATCTGGGAAGGCGCGTCCAGCAAGCCCGGCCCAGGGAAGAGAGCAGGGGGAAGGACGGCCCCGAGGCCTCCCTGGGAAAGCGGCAGAGAGAAGTCCCGGAGTGGGCAGGTCACGGCCACAGCCTCCCACCGACCTTCCGCTTTCTCTGCGCCCCCTACCCCCCGCAACTGAGCACTTTGCTATTAGTATCAAATTATCATCATCTGAAATTAGCATCACTACAAAGCCTAGATTTTCCGAACCCCAGCTTTGCTGACGGGGCGTGTGAGAACCGAGAAACGGGCACTCAGTGCGGAGTGCAGCTGAGATCTCACAGTCTGTGGGCCGGGATCCCTCTGCTTGAGGAAGGGCCCTGCCCGCTGCCCTTAGGGTGCTTCTGTGCCAGCCTATCCCGCAAGGCGCTGTGACCGCCTGAGGACGGACGAGGCTCCCCTCCGCCGGTGTTCGTCCGCTGAAGACAGATAACGGAGCTCTTACGCCTTCTCAATAACACATGAATGCGAGTGCTGCACGACGGGGCTAAGACCTGCCTTCTCGTACCACTGCCCCCGGGACCAGCTCCTGTGGTTACGGCCTCAGAGCCTCCACCTAGACTAGCTGATGGGCTTACCAAGACCAGCAGTACAGAGTCTGACAAACTGGTTTGCCCCTGTTGAACGCCAGCCTTTGTGCCTCCAGTATCCAGCAACCACGAAGTGCCTCTGGCCACAGGGCCTTTGCACATGCCCTTCCTTTGTGGAAATTGCAGCCATGCTTTCTGCTCCAAATTAACTCCTATTCATCTTTAAGTGTTTGGATAAACGTCCTCTCGGAGAAGCTTCCCTTGAATTCTCTGAGATAATAAACCTTCCTAGGATTTCCTGCCACGCAGCCGAGCGCTTATCCTTTGCAACCGTCACACAGTTTTGATCTCACATTTAAAGTGTGAGCTTATGTTGAACTCTGTCTCTCCAGACAAAATATAAACTCTTAGGACTAGAAAGTGCCCAGTGTTGCTCACCAACGTGCTCTCAAGATACTTAAGAAACATGAATAGTGAATAAGTGAATGATTTTTTTTGTCTTTTTTTGCTTTATCTAGAGCTGTACCTGCAGCATATGGAGGTTCCCAGGCTAGGGGTCTAACAGGAGCTGTAGCCGCCGGCCTTCGCCACAGCCACAGCAACGCAGGGTCCGAGCCGCGTCTGCAGCCTACACCACAGCTCACAGCAACGCCGGATCCTCAACCCAATGAGCAAGGCCAGGGATCGAACCCACAACCTCATGGTTCTTAGTCAGATTCGTTAACCACTGAGCCACAACAGGAACTCCCTAAGTGAATGATTTTTATGATACTATTACCAGCACTCAGGAGAGCAGAGATTAAGGTGTCCCAGGGCGATGATTTTAGCCCATAAATCTGCTTTCACGATGCTTGGTTTGGGTTGGAGGCTGCAGCCTCGTAAAGAATAACTATCTTCTGGTTAACTGTAGATTTACAGATGGTTATTCTAGTAGATGGTTATTCTACTAGATAAGATGGTTATGCTTTACTAGTATCTATAAAGATGCAAGTTCGATCCCTGGCCTCACTCAGTGGGTCAGGGATCCGGCGTTGCCGTGAGCTGTGGTGTGGGTCGCAGATGCAGCTCGGATCTGGCGTTTGCTGTGGCTGTGGTGTAGGCTGGCAGCTGCAGCTCCGATTTGACCCCTAGCCTGGGAACTTCCATATGCCAAGGGTACAGGCCTAAAAATTAAAAAAAAAAATTAAATTAAAAAAAAGAACAACCGTCTTCCGATTACCCTAAAATCAACCTGCTGCTGACCGAGAAGCATCCTTCTTCCTTGGCTACAAGTCAGACAACAAGGCTTTAGCCTAGAGACAGGCCCGTGTTCTAATTGGAGCCCCACAATTGGAGCCAGCAGGCTTTTATTGTCATCTCGGTATAGCACCTTAGGAGAGCCGCACGGTGCCGAGTTCCCCTGTGACCCCCCAGCTGTGGGGACCAGTGCTCGCTGTGCTTTACGACACAGAGTGCAGACAGCGTCAGGAGCAGCACTCAGCGGTCGCGATGGGTCCCTCTTTCTGTCCGCCCCAAATTCTTGAGCCGGCCCCTGGTTTCAAGTCCCTTTGGTCCTTATGCGTGTAGGCTGGGGATGGCAGCAGCCGCCGGTGCCTTAGGATGCAGGAGTCAGAGTCTAATTCTCCTCCCAGTTTCTAGTTAGGAAATCGAGTCCGTGAGCCAGTGCCTCCTCCAGGCCCCCAGGAAGTGTCCCCTGGGCTCAGCGCTTCTGAAACCTCAGTGTTTCAGAGGTTTCGGGGAGTCCCGAAATCTGGGGGGGTTCTGATTTATCGGGTCGAGGCTGCAACGGAGGAGCGAAGCCCCGGTGTGAAGGGCGGGGTCCGTGTCCCGCCTTGGCCGGCCAAGGCCCTCTTTGTCTCTGACTCATTAATAAACAGCAAGGAGGTTAAAGTAAGGACGTCTCATTCTGAAGCCAGCAAGCCTCACTTCCAGAGCAGAACTTCAGCCTAAAACCTGCACCTGCCGGGGCGGGGGTGGGGGAGAGTCTGCCCAGGAGTTGGGTGCCAGGTTTCTTGGCTCTGCATCCAAGCCGTGCAGTCAGACGGGGGTGATGGAGCTGTCGCCGTCACCGTGCGACACGGAGGGCACAGTTAGCAAACGCAGAGCTCACCACCACAGGCTTACTGCTGCTGGGAAGCAGAGCCCTGTGCTGAGGGCCAAGCACTCCAGACAAGTCAGCCTGACAAGGCGTGAGCTGTGCCTGAGCCCCTGGCGGGAAAAGGCAGGGGCTGTCTGTGGACAAAGGAGCCTTCTGCTGAGGGGACTGTCACGACAAATCCGTGACTATTGGCGACAGAGAGTAAACACTAGGAAGCATTTGCTCGGTAAGAATAAATTAACCTGCAAGCTTGGTTTTCACTCTCCCGTCCCCTCCCGCAGGATGGGAGATGGGCACACACTCTCACCCGGATGTCACGCTCGTGGTCCCCTCTGCCACGCTGCCGGCCCGGTTCTCCCCCTGCCCCGGGTTCCTGCTGGTTCTCCCTCTGGGAAAATGTGCTCCCCTCTCTGCCTCCTGTCCTGTCAGCGGGCCTCAGTTAGGGGAAACTGGCCAGAGAATACCATGAATGAATGTTTTTAATTCACACCATTTCCTTTGCACCTTCGTATTCTCAGCACGTCTGCAAGAATCCCAAACGTTCGCAATTTATGGCACCTGCAGCCCTGACTCTGGTAGGAAGTTCCAAGCCTCAGCCACGCTCCAGCATCCAGGCACTGGCCCACATACAGCGAGTGTCTCAAATGGCTTGGGCACACTTGCAGTTTCTAAGGCTGCATAACAACGCCCCCCACCCTGCGCTTGATGATACTAAGCAAAAATCATATTATTATGCTCATGGATTCTAGGGGCCAGAAATTTGGGCACGGTACAGAGACTGGCCTGTCTCTGCCCCCCTCCCCAAGTCTGGGACCTCAGCTGGGATGGTGGGTATGGCCGGAGCCCCCCCTCCTCTAGCCACACAGCTGGCAGGATGCTCATGGTCATGTTCAGACTTCATGCCTTGTCCTGGGGACCTGAGTGCCTTGAGACACTCCCTAGAGGAACTGTGTCCTTGTAAAGGTCTCATCTTGGAAGTCTGGCCGCACTCTCTTGCTGGAAGGGGACAGGGGCCACCCAGGTGCAAGGGGAAGGACGTAAACCCCAGTTCTCCATGGAGGGACTGGAGAGCAGTGCTTAAAGCTGTCCCTCTGTCATTCTAGCAGCTTGTCCATGTGCCCGTCTGCCATGGTCTCCTCTGTTTAGCCTGGCATATCCAGGGGGTGCACCTGCTTCAGACTCGGGGCTCACCACAGACTTGGGGGGGTGAGGGTCTCTCTCCGCCAAGAACGCCTCCTCCTGTCAGAACACAGGGGTCCTCTGAGCTTCAACCATGAGGATTCTCAAGGAAGAAGAGACAACTTTCTCTAAATTATACTGATCCTTATTTTATTACTGGACTTCTACTCCCAGCCATAATGAAGCAGGAAGGTAATTGGCCCAAATCCCAGATGTCCCGATTCTTCCCTCCTCGAGTTCTGGGGGTGACGGATGAGCCGGGGTGACGTGCCAAGCTGGTGACGGATGTTTATTAACTCGGAGCCCTGGCCCCGACCCCCGGGACCTGAGCCCATCGCTGAAGGCCTCATTCCGTCAAAGTGACCGGCTACTGCCCTGTCTCCCGGGAGCCTGCAAATTCCCAGGTGGCAACAGCACCAGGCATTCGGAGCTGCGCCCCCAGCCTGCCACCCTAAGACCTGCCAGGTACGACCTGCTCCACGACGGCTTTTCCCGGTGACAGGCCCTCCCTCAGTGTGGCCAGCGTGCAAGGAGACACGGGGAAAATCTTCTCCGGGCGTGGGGACAGTGGTTTCAGAAGGGCGGGCAGACCACACCGCCCTGAGCTGCCACCCGGTTGCCTGGAGGCCCCAGGTCATCAGACACCCCAGCTCCATCCCCCCAGCTCCGGGACTCAGCCTCCTCTGTCGCTTCCTCATTCTCCAGGTCCCAGTCACCTTCTCAAGGTCACGCCGAGCCTGGCCCGCGAGCAGACATGAGCTGTAAAATCAAGAAGCTTCCGGGAGTTCCCTTTGTGGCTCAGTGGTTAACGAATCCGACTAGGAACCATGAGGTTGCGGGTTCGATCCCTGGCCTTGCTCAGTGGGTTAAGGATCCGGAATTGCCGTGAGCTGTGGTGTAGGTTGCAGACGCGGCTCGGATCCCGCGTTGCTGTGGCCGTGGTGCAGGCCGGCGGCTACTGCTCCTGTTAGACCCCTAGCCTGGGAACCTCCATATGCCGCGGGTGCGGCTCTACATAAAGGCAAAAAGACAAAAAAAAAAAAAAAAAAAAAGAAGAAGCTTCCAGGGGCAGTGAGAGGCCCTGAAGTTTCCGGGAAGAGGGCTCCTGCTGTGAGGGGTTCGGAGCTGCTCTCCAGCCTGCCTCCAGGGGGACCAAGCAAGAGAGACTCCCCCACCGCTGGCAGCAGGCGCATCTCCGTGCAGGAAAAGCACCAACCTCTTTTCAGAGGCGGGGGTATGCATCTGGGGGTCGACCAGATGACCCGAGTCACAGAGGCTCCAAGACAGTAGTCTAGGCAGCTGGGGGTTGCTCAGAGGAGCAAGGCGGTGAGGAGGCCAGCCGTCACACCGGCCTGCGGGTGTCCCGGGACGTGTCGCTGCAGCCTCTGGGACTTGGCTCCCTCGAGGGCAGAACCTCACGGCATTGGGGTGGGGACAGAGGACAATGGTGCGACATCGGTGTCGCTGAGTGCGGCATTTACCGAAGCCGGCGCTGGAGTTGACGCCCCTAATATTCTAGGGCCAGACCTTGACCTTGCGCACGCCGGGAGCATCCTCCACAGGGCAGAGCAGACTCGCTCGTCCGGAATCACCGCTCCCAGTCTTCGGGTGACGGGGGGTCAGGCTCCACACGAGACGCTGAAGGAGGCTGGGGAGGGTGTGACGGGTCAGGCTGCTCACGGTGGCCGCTGCCTTGCTCCCTACGTCCCCTGCCTCACTGCCACCTGCTCACCCGAGCCCACAATCCTCCTGATCCCAGCGCTTCACCGGAAGCCACCTCCGGGCTTGCCCCACCCCCGCCCCGGCCACTGGTCTCCCTGGTAACCGGCGAGCCATCCTGACATCGGTGTCCCTGTAACGGGGAGTCTCCCTCTGCGCCCTGGGGATGGAGCTTGCCCCCCATCCTGCCCAGGGTTCACTGTACACGGCAGGTAGGGTGTCTTCACCCCAGGACTTTTGCTGCAAATCGCTAAGGTCCCCTGCCTGAGAAACCACCGGCGTCTCTGTCGCTGTCCCCGGGCTCTTTCTTCATTCGCGTGGCTGGGCAATGACAAGGCTCGCAGGCCTGTGCAGTGCAGCCCCAAAAGGGCATTTACTAAAAAGACGAATAACACAAATACGTATATTTTCTTTTTCAAAGGTTACGGTTTGGTTTTTTTCATTGAATACAGTATGTATTTCATTTATACCTTTATTATTACTATTATTATTATTTATCTTTTGATTTTGCTTTCTGTTTTTAAAACGTCACCCACCTGGAACAAAAATAAACCTCAGTCACGTGCCAACTGCATTTTCAGGGACGTGCCTGGTTCTCTAGCACAGCACACAGGTTATAGGCTCAGGGGCGTCTGTTTGCAAGTGTAATAGAGGCAAGGACTGACCCCTTTTGTCAGAGGCGTCTAATTTGTAATTTGTAACTTTTTTTTGGTAATTATTTATCTTGCCATGAAAAGAACCTTTGATACTTTGTCTGGCCTTGGGTCTGGGACTTGGCCGGGAAGACTGGAGACAGAAATTGCGTTGCCTGGAGTCAGCGATATTTATACACAGCATCCCCCACCCCACTTGGCCCTTAATCAGAGTTGCCATGTTTGCTGTTTGTATCAACCGGCTCAGAACTTTTTGCTCCTTTTTCCTGCCTTTCTTTCAGAAAACTGTGGGTGTGTAGCTTGTGGGGTCGAATTCAGGCGCGCCCGGCTGTTAGGAGCCGGCCAGGCTGATTCTGAGGCCAGTTGCCATGGCAACTGCCCGACCTTGACCAGTTTCCCCAAGGTCAGCAGCTCACTGGCAGGCAAGGGTCAGTTCTGTGTTTTTTTTTTTTATCTTTCGCTTCACAATTGTAAATGTTTGCCTGCTCTTTTCTCTTGTTTAATAATTTTAAAAAAGTTTCTATTTGGGAAAGGAGCTTTGAAATGATGGCTTTACAAAGAATGCCCAGAAGCCTATTTTCTGCAGGCCTGCGGATTAATCCGCCTGGCCAGGCTCGTTGTCACGGCACCGAGGTGAGAATGCTCGGCTGGAGAGGTTTCTGCCCTCACTGGGAGCTCAGGGCCAGTGGCTCACAAAGCCCTGGGCTGCAGATGCCTCTGCCTTTCTCCGCAAAGAATGCCCGGCCAGCCCTTCCCCTGCTCAGAGCCCTCCCCCAGCGCATCCTCACCAGTGTGCTGGGCCGGGAAACCGACAGGCCTCCGTCCCCCCACCTTGAACTCCCTGCACAGCCAGCTGGGCCGGTCGATGGAAAGGGGACCTCTCTCCGCTGTGAGCCCTGGGGTCCCCTGCCTTCCACGGTGTCCTGTGGTTTCCCTCTTTTTCTCCTTCTTTTTTTTCCAAATTTATTTTCATTGATATTTATTTTTTGTTGTTGTCTTTTCAGGGTCACACCCTCAGCATATGGAGGTTACAGGCTAGGGGGTGAATCGGAGCTGTAGTTGCTGGCTATGCCACAGCCACAGCAAGGCCAGTTCCCAGCTGCCTCTGGGACCTCCACCATGGCTCACGGCAACGCCAGATCTTTAACCCACTGAGCGAGGCCAGGGATCGAACCTGCATTCTCGTGGAGGCTAGTCAGATTCGTTTCCACTGAGCCACAACGGGAACGCCTATTTTTATTTTTTAAATTCATGGAATACCTGATTTAAAATCCATTTTATCCACAGTGAGGCTCCAAGGTGAACCCATTAGGAAGCTTGGTAATTTCTAGCTCCCCCATCCCCCTCCCCCAGCGCTTGGTGATATTTGGGAGCTGCAAATGGTCCAAAATCATTGTTCTGGAACCTGGTAAATGACAGCAAAGAAACACCGACTTCCCCCCTCCCGCCAGCCCGACTTCTCCCCGGGAGGGGTCAGGTACCTTGACCTTCAGTAGAGATTTGCTTTCGAGTCTCATCCATCAACTTACGTCACTCCAAAAAGAAGGCGGCCGGTAGCAAGGGGACTGTAAACCAGCTGGCGGCCCACAGACACCCTGACTGACAGAGACTCTGAATTCCTGCAAAGGGAGCTGGGCCCGTCCCGTTTTTCCACAGTCTCGTTACGTGAACTCTTTTTTACAAGGATTGAAAGAGAGGTTGCAGACTGGCCCCGTCTCTTTCTACACAGCACATCCCCGCGGCGGGCTAAGCATGACGGCTGCAGGTGCAGGCAGCTCCCCAGCCCAGCAGCGGGGCAGGTGTGGGGGCTTCGCGGGGCTCCACCCTGGAGGTAGGTGGTCATTCAGGCCTGGGCAGCGACAGGCGCTGGCCACCCCACTGGCACTGAACAGGTTCCTTGAGGTCCCTCGTGTGTATCTGTTATCCAAACCCCTCACCCAGAGGTCTTGGTAGCCGTTCTGCAGGAGGTGAGGCTGAGAAGAGGGGGACCCCAGAGTGAGGGGGAGCTCTGGTCCTCAGGTTCTCCCAGATGGAGGCACAGATGGCCCTCCCCCGGCTCGTCCACCCGCCCCTCCCCCCTCAGCTCCCAGAGGGAATGGAGGGTGCCTCTGCAACACCAGGAAAGGGTCATTGTCCCCGAAGGGACCACAAGAGACCTGCTCTCTGCTGTGGGGGTGATGGAGCTGGACGGTGAGATGTGGAAGCCGGGGGGACCCAAGTCCAGCCGCAGGTCACCACCCCAGCCCGACCGTAAGGAGGAATTCCGATGGAGGAGAGCTGGGGCTGCGGGAGCCGGCCCCCTGGAGGGAGAGCTGGCCAGGCTCGGGGGACGCAGGGGAGGCCTGCGTGCACGCCAGGTACAGAGCGGACCCGCGGGGAAGGGAGCTGCCTGCGTGCAGCCGGGCTGGGGCCGGGCCGTGGGCTGCACCCCAAGGACGGCACTGCCTCGAATTAACTGAAGAACCGGTGGAAGTTCCAAACAAGAGCAAACATGCCTTAGATGCTGACGGATGATGAGGAGACTGAGCCCACGGAGACAGTGCCACCACAGTGGTGACTCTGCAGTGACCCGGCCGCTCCTCTGACTCATTAGGTCGGTTTGCCATCGAGTCATGATGTCCCTGGAAGGCCGAGCTAGCCGTTGAGTTGCAGGTGGAATCGAACCGGTGAGTGGTCCCAGGGAAAGGGACCTCACTCCTCCGCCTCAGGCCCTTGTTTGTGGTCCTGGCAACCGCAGGGTCCCACTGCCCTGCCCAGGACTTGTAGGATTTTAAAAACGGCAAGTCCACGTCCTGGGAGGCCTCCCAGCCAGTTCCCACAAAGCTAGGATGCTTGGTCACCCTACCTTGGAAAAGTTAAGGTCCAGCCACACCGGACGCAGAGTCACAGGGCATCCAAACCAACCTCACAGAAACCCTTTGGCTCAAATAAAGGAGCGCCAGCCTGCTGTTCAAGATGTAGCCACGAGGGGGCAGCAGGGGACCGTCACTGTAACCTGGACCGGGGCCACCAAGGTCCGGGGCCTTTCTATGGGCAGGATCGTGAATTCCTCTATACTTTTTCACAGTGTAATGTCTTAATCGTCATCTATCATCGGATATTTTAGGGCTATCTTTAATGTTTAGAAAGTATGTCAGCAGCAAGTAATATTTACACCCTAAGTTCTCAAGCCGAGGTTGTCCATTGTGAGGACACCCTTGGCTGCCGTTCTCACGGTCTGTTTCAAGTTAGAAAACTGAACAGCAACAGCGGATACCGTGGAAACGCACCTTGCTCAGGAATACTCCAGTTGTTGCAGTGTTTGACTCTCCATTTTGTTATTCCAGAAAATTCTTGACTTAAGGAATGGTTGCTGCCATAACAGTCTATTACCTGTGTTTCTTCCTCAGGTTATGGGCCTTGTGCTAGACCCTAATGTCCTTAAGTGTGGACAAGTACACAAGTATTGTTAAACGGTTTACAGTGGTCACACACTGTGATCCAGTGGGGTTTAATCCCAGACACAGACAAAGGTTTTCAATCCACAAATCAATCAGTGGATACACCACATTCACAAACCAAAGAGTAAAAACCATACGATCCTCTCAATAGATGCACAAAAGGCTTTCGACAACATTTCAACATCCATTTATGATAACATGTCTCCAGAAAGTGGGCACAGAGTGAACATACTCACCATGAGAAAGGCCACATGTGACCAGCCCGCAGCTAATGTCATAATCAGTGGTGAAAAGCCACGTTATCTTTAAGATCAGGAAGAAGACAAGGATGCCCACGCCCGCCATTTTTATTCAACATAACGTTGGAAGTCCTTGCCACAGAAACCAGACAATAAACAGGAATCAAAAAAATCCAAACTGGAAAAAAAAAAAGAAGTAAAAACGTCACTGTTCGCAGATGACATACTACTTCACATAGGAAATCCTAAAGTGGTCACCAGAAAACTACTAGAGCTCATCAATTAATTCAGTAAAGTCTCAGGGTGCTAAATTAATATACAGAAATCTGTTACATTTCTATATGCTAACAATGAACTATCAGAAAGAGAAATTAAGAAAACAATCCCCGTTTACCATTGCATCAAAAAGAATAACTAGGAATAAACATACCTAAGGAGATAAAACACCTGTTTAGAAAACCCTAAGAAGCTGATGAAAGGAATTGAAGGGGACACAAGCAGATGGAGAGATACACCGTGTTCTCAGACTGGAAGAATCATTTGACCCTAGGTGCTCTACAGATGCAATGCAATCCCTATCAAAACGCCAATGACAGTTTTCCCTGAACTAGAACAAATCATTTTAAAATTTGTATAGAAACAGAAATGCCCCTAATATCCAAAAAAAAAGGTCTTGAGAAAGAATAGAGCTAAAGGAATTATACTCCATGGCTTCAGACTATGCTACAAAGCTACAATAATCAAAATGGTATGGTGCTGGCACAAAAATAGACACACAGACCAAGGGAAAAGCATAGAAAGCACAGAAATAAACCTAGACACCTATGGTCAATTAATCTACAGAAGAAGCAAGACTATTCAGTGGAACTGGGAGTTTGGGGTAATGGATGCAAACAATTGCATTTAGAGTGGCTAAGCAATGAGATCTTGCTGTAGCACAGGGAACTGTGTCTAGTCACTTGTGATGGAACATGATGGAGGATAATGTGAGAAAAAAGAATATTAATATATATATGTATGACGGTCACTTTGCTGTACAGTAGAAATTGACAAAATGCTGTAAATCAACTAAAAGTGGAAAAAATAAACATTTTAAAATTTTAAAAATAAAACCTCTAAGGTTAGAAATCTTGGAGTTCCCATTATGGCTCAGCATCCACGAGGACTCGGGTTCGATCCCTGGCCTTGCTCAGTGGTTTAAGGATCCGGCGTTGCCATGAGCTGTGGTGTAGGTCACAGACGCGCTTGGATCCTGCGTTGCTGTGGTGTAGGCCAGCAGCTGTAGCTCCAGTTAGACCCCTGGCCTGGGAACCTCTGTATGCGGCAAGTGCAGCCCTAAAAAGACAAAAGACAAAAAAGAAAAATCTTTTAGAATGTATATAATGGAGAAAAGATAGTCTCTTCAATAAGTGATGCTGGGAAAACAGGAAAGTTACATGTAAAAGAATGAAACGAGAATATTTTCTAACATCATGTACAAAAATAAACTCAGAATGATTAAAGACCTAAATATAAGACCAGAGACCATAAAACACAGGCAGTACAGTCTTTGACATAAATCGTAGCAACACTTTTTTGGATCTATCTCCTAAGGCAAGGGAAACAAAAGCAAAAAAGCAAACAAATTGGACCTAATTAAACTTAAAGGCTTTTTTTTGTCTTTTTGCCATATCTAGGGCCGCATCTGTGGCATATGGAGGTTCCCAGGCTAGGGGTCTAACAGGAGCTACAGGTGCTGGCCTTCGCCACAGCCACAGCAACGCAGGATCCGAGCCACGTCTGCGACCTACACCACAGCTCACAGCAACGCCAGATCCTTAACCCACTGAGCAAGGCCTGGCATCGAACCCGCAACCTCATGGTTCCTAGTCGGATTCATTAACCACTGAGCCACGATGGGAACTCCAAACTTAAAGGCTCTTTGAAAGCAAACTTTCAACACGACAAAATACAACCTACTGAATGGGAAAAGAATCTCTGCAAATCATATTACCAATAAGGAGTTCATATGAAAAATATGTATAGTCCATACACTGAACATCGAAAAAGCAAACAATCCAATGTAAAAATGGGCAGAAGAACTGAACAGACATTTTTCCAAAGAGGAAATGCAGGTGGCCAATGGATAGATGAAAGAATGCTCAAGATACTAGTCATCAGGGAAATGCAAATCAAAACCATAATGAGACATCATCTCCTATCTGTTAGAATGGTTATCATCAAATAGACCACAAATAACAAATGTTGACAGGGCTGTGGAAAAAGGGGAACCCTCCATGTTGGTAGGAATCTAAGTTGCTCCAGCCATTGTGGAGAATAGTATGGATATATCTCAAAGAAACTGAAAACAGAACTACCATATGACTCAGCAATTCCATTCCTGGAAACATATTTGGAAAAAAAAATTAATTAAAAAAGAGACAGACACCCCAATATTCATAGAAGCACTATTTACAATAGCCAAGATATGGAAGTGACCTAAATGTCCGCTGACAAATGAACAGATAGGGAAGATGTGTTATGTAAATGTCGTGGAATATTACTCAGCCGTAAAAAAGAACGAAATTTGCTGTTTGTGGCAACATGCAGCTTGGAGAGTGTTATACTAAGTGAAATAAGTCAGACAGAGAATGCAAATCCTGTATGATATAATATATGTGGAATCTAAAAACATAAAACAAACTAGTGACTATAACCAAAAAAAAAAAAACAAAACAGACTCGCAGGTCTAGAGAACAAAATAACGGTTACCAGTGAGGGGAGGGAAGAGGAGAAGGACCAGACAGGGGTCGGGGATTAAGAAGTACAAACTGTTCTGTGTGAAATAAGATGCCAGGAGTTATTATACAGCACAGGAAATACAGCCAATATTTCATAATCATTACAAATGGAGTATGAGCTTTGAAAACTGTGAATACTGTATTATACACCTGTAGTATATATAATATTGCAGGGCAAGTATAAATCCGTGAAAAATTAAAGTAACATAAAATAACGCATCCCTTAAAAAAAGGAACACGGTTTACCGGCCCAGCGCTGCTCCGCTCTGAGAGATCATTTGTGTCCTTAAAGTAGATTTGTGGGCGTCAAGTAGATGATGACAATTTGAACTGGTCCTTCTCATTCTAGCACTGAAAGGAAGTCTAAGCTGATTGGTCCAGTCTTGCTCATGCCCCGATTTGATAGACTTGTATCTATCAATAAACGCCGTGATCCTTGAAAAAAGTAACAAGGAGCCACGTCTGTGTCTGCGAGACGTCTGCAAGTTCAGGTCTCCTGATATTTTTCAGAGGAGAGTCTTCGCTGAAATTGTTTACTGTTTTTGAAGGGTGACGTCTCCTTGGACTTTAGCAGAACTGAAGTTCTGAGATTTTGGAAAGATAAATGCAATGCGGTGTTTTATCTGGATTGTGGAGACAAGGCAGGCCCTTAGGAGACCCGGGAGGGCTCACAGATGGGAGAGGCCAGTGCAGATGTCATGTCAAGAGGAGGTGACCACGAGGGGCGGGACACCAGCCCTCAGCGGGAGCCACGTCGGCGTCCAAACCGTCCCGCACGCCTGGACAGCTGCCTCCTCGTGTCCCGAGACCGCACGGAGGCAGGTGCACGCAGGGGTGGGCGTCTGAGCTGGGTTCCTCCGCCGCCGGCCCCGCTGTGCTCCTCGAGCTCTGCAAGGACACGGCCCCGGGCAGCACGCACCTGCCGGGCGGAGTTCCGGAGACGAGCGCGCGCGCCCAGGGAGGCACCCACAGGTGAGCCTGCACCCGGCATCAGAGAGCAGCACAGGCAGCTGAAAACGGGGACCTGTCCTAAGAGCTGTAGAGGCTGGGGGCTCCCCTAACCTCACTCTGGTTCCACGAGCCCGCCTGGCATGGGGCTGGCACTTGAGAAACGGTGCTGAACAGATGTTCCCCAAGAAAGCTTAGCCTTTGTTTTATTCCCTTTCACAGGATCAGACTCTGCCCTAACAAATCGCCGTCATCTGCGTGGCTTTAAACAACAGAAACGCATTCCCTCACGGCTCTGCAGCCAGAAGTCCAAAGTCAAGGTGCTGGCAGGGGCCCTCTCCCCAGAGTCTTTAGGGAGCGGCCCTCCTGGCCTCTTCCAGCTGCGGGCGTTGCTGCCAGCCCTCAGCGTCCCTCCAGTCTCTGCTTCTCCTGTCCCCTTTCACGTCGTGTTGCCGTGTCTCCCTATGTCCAAATCTGTCTCTCCCAAGGACACCGTCGTCGGCTCAGTCCCACTCTGACCCGGTGTGGCCTCACCTCAGTCCTCACCCTAACCACATCTGCAGACCCTATATCCAAATCAAGTCCCCTTCCGAGGTGCCAGCGAGGGGGGACCTGGCGAGCCCGCTAGTCAATGCACCGCGAGCCTCGGAACCACAGCATCCCCAGATGCTGAGCTTGCAGCCCTCATGAAGTGTCTTGCTTGTGTTTTCACGTGTTATTCTCAGCAACCCCCAGTGAGGCAGGCACTGTTGCTATCGCTCCCATTTCACAGGTAGAAAAACCGAGACGATGGAGCCCCTGTCGTGCCCCAGTGGTAATGAACCCCACTAGTATCCGTGAGAATGTGGGTTCGCTCAGTGGGTTAAGGATCCATCATTGCTGTGGCTGTGGCTGCGGTGTAGGTCACTGATGTGGCTCAGATCCCTCACTGCCGTGGCTGTGGTGTAGGCCGGCAGCTGCAGCTCTGATTCGACCCCTAGCGTGGAAACTTCCATAGGCCTAAAAAAGACCAAAAAAAAAAAGAAGAAAGAAAAAGCGAGACAAGTTATGTCACATGTCCAGGGTCTCAAAGCTAAAAGGGAGCTCTCCCAGGGCTGGAATCCAAGTGGACACGAGGCACCTGACCCTTCTGAGCAGCAGGTGAAGCCGCCCACGTGCTGTCCCTCCCGGACTAATCTCCAGCTCTCAGCTCTGCCCGGAAATGCTCCAAGACGCCTCCAGCAAATAACTGGAATGGCGCGAAATCGCATTTTTGTGACCGCTTTACAAATGCTGGAATGTCCAGAAAATGAAGATGGGACAAGAACGGGACCAGCTATTAACAGGCACACGTCCGTCCCCCTGTGTGAGGCCCTGGGCCTGCCACACGCCCGAGGCAGTGCTCACTCGTCTTAGAGTCTCTGGAGCCTCCCGGGCTGGGCTTTGGAGGAGCACACGGGAGGGTAAAACAAATGATCCAGAGATGGAGGTCCCCACGGGTCCCCTAGCCAGCATGTTCAGGTGCATCTGGGTGACCACCAGCTCACAGGCCCGGCCGTGTCAGACCTAAATGAAGACCCCCTGCTGGGCGCTGCCTTGACATCCGGGGAGACTGGGGGGGCCTTGGGTGTTCTCACCTCACAGCCCCCCCACTCTGCTCCCTGGACAAGTGCTTTAGCCAGCAGCCGCCTTACACAGGGGTCCAGGCACAGCACCTGCCTCTCTCTGAGGAGCGGGTCCTGCCAGCTCCTGAAATTACCCAACAAGCCAGTCACATCTTCCCCCAGGAACCGGAGGTCACCTCACCCTTTCGTTACTACGAAGCCTGTCCCCACTACCCCTGATCACTCACGCCGTTGTGCGTACGACCTCCGCGTGGCCCCGGATGGCCGGCAGACGTGGCGTCTGTGTGGGGCTTTCGGCTGGCCCTGTGGCCCTGGGGCAGGGGTCCTTGGCTCGCCGAGGTCCTGCAGAAACTCACCGGTCCCTGCAGACAGCTCCGGAGATCAACATCTACTAAGTGACGGTGACGTGAGAAACATGGGACCAGAGACCATTGTGTCGTGCGGAGGAAGGCCGAGAGTCACGGCTTTTTCCTGGAGCAGAGCTTTTTCCTGGAGCAGAGCTTAGGGAAGGTGCCCAATGAAACGGACAAGGAAACAAAAAGAGGTGGGTCCTGGGCAGACGCAGGGCTGAGAGCAGCCTGCAGGGACTCTAGGGTCACGGGGACGATGTGGGCATGAAGGTGATGAGTGACTAGGAGCCAGTTCAGACACCCCAGCGAGTTCCTCAGCTCTGGAGTCTGGATTCCAGCACAGTCGTTCAGTGGGCACGTGGGAACGCACGCAGCAGAGCTCACTGGAGGTGGAAGAAGAGGTTCAAAGAGACTCCCAGGGGCTGACGGAGAAGTGCCTGTCGGCAGCTGTAGGCTGTCCTGGCCTTACTAGCATCAAGGAAGGTACAGGCGGGCGCTTACCCGAAATGTGTGCCTCCAGGGGCACCTTGCGCGGACAACGCAAGTCACCAGCATCCCCAAAATGGTTCGGGGCTTTGGCTGCATGGACTCGACTTGAACAGAGCCATAAAGGTAACTTTTAAAATCCTGTATGAGGAGTTCCCGTTGTGGCTCAGTGTGTTAAGGACCTGACTAGTGTCCGTGAGGACGCATGTTCGATCCCTGGCCCCGCTCAGTGGGTTAAGGATCCGGCGACGCTGTGAGCTGTGGTGTAGGTCGTAGACACGGCTCGGATCCGGCGTTGCTGTGGCTGTGGTGTAGACCAGCATGATGGCTCCGATTCGACTTCTAACCTGGAACCTCCATATGCCGCAGGTCTGGCCCTGAAAAGAAGAAAAAGAAAAAGAAAAAAACAATCTATATGCATATACACTCGCCTGGAGGAGGTGAGGCAATTGCAGTCCAGAAATTAAAAAAAATAATAAACAAATGGAAATGGAAGCAAAAGAGAGCAGTGTCCCGAGGCACTGAGAGCAGCACGCTGGCGCAACCACGAGTGTACAAGCTGAAGGGCGTCCTGTTAATATCACACAAGAGCCAGGGCTCAAGGGGGTCGCGTAGCTGTCACCTCGAAAAAGGCAGGACTTGATTCATGAGTGAGTCAGGCTATGAGTCCTTGATTCATGTCCCGTGCATGACATTCGCCCGTGTTTCTGTGCCAGTAATTTTAATTTAATAAGCCCCTGTGTCAGGGGCCACTCGGATGCGTCACAGCTCCGGCCCCCTCCCTCCCTCGTGCCTCGGAAAGTCCAGCTCCTGGGCCGCCCTCCCGCCAGCGCCCGCGGGGACGTCCCATGTTCACGTTCACAGCGTGTCTGTACCCTTCGGGCGGGGCACGTGGGGGCCCCCTCAGGTCGTGCCGGCTGCGATGGCCCAGATGAGCCTCGAGACTCTGACCGTGGCCTTGGGACACCCCCACGCGGGCAAGCGAAACACTGAGCCTAGGAAAATGCAGGAAGCCAGGACGCAGGTTGCCTGAATTTCTGGCTAAAAATAAAATTATTCAAACGCAGCATTGAACTTCGGCGCGACAAGGACAATTTTCTGATTATAAATCCTTCTGCAAAAAAGTACACAACAGAAGGGACAGGAGAGTTCCTTTTTGATCCCAGAAAAGGAACATTATCAGCGAGGGATTAACATGAAGTCTACTGACTAAGTAACATCGGTGGGGACCTGGATGCCATGAAGAGGGGTAACTCTAACAAGAAATTGTTTTTTCTTTTTACAGCCATACCTGCGGCGTATGAAAGGTCCCAGACTAGGGGCTGAACGAGAGCTGTAGCTGCCAGCCTACACCACAGCCAAGGCAGTACCAGATCCAAGCCTCATCTGCGACCTACACCACAGCTCACGGCAACGGCGGATCCTTAACCCACTGAGCGAGACCAGGGATTGAACCCACATCCTCATGGACACTCTGTCAGGTTCTTAACCCACTGAGCCACAGTGGGAGCTCCAATAACTTCTTTTCTCCCCCCAAGTCAAAGAAAGAAAGAAACCTGGCCAGGTTGAGGAACTATGGGTCCCAAGACACCACGCAAGATTTGTGCCCTTAATAAACGGGTGTGAAAAAGTCAGAGGAGAAGAAGGAATTAGGTGACACTGTAAGGAGCTGGGTGGAACATCCCAAAGGAAAGACGCTGTAGAACCAGCCATTTGATGAAGCCGGCGCCGGCCTCCGGACCACCAGACCGCTGGCTGTCTGCCACGTCCATTCATAGCAATTTCTGAGCAGTTTTGTTTGCTTGTCTGTTTTCACCTCAGTAACAGATGAAAAGGCTGAAGGTCTCGACAATAACTGAGGTCCGTGTCCGTGAGAACTGTGTGTCCTTTATCAAAAGCAACCTCAGCAAGATGGCACTGCCTTGTCAGCTCCAACAGACGTGTGGACGCTGGGTTCTGATGCGTGTAGTTCCATAGCCGGTGTGGACTCTCAGAATTCTCTAAAGCACCAGACTTCCAGATCCAAACCCTCTTTGAGCTCAGTTGTCTTTCTCTGTGATAACGCGTTTGCATTGTTCGGTTTCCTTGATCGACATTTTTACAGTCCACAGGAGTTCCCGATGTGGCTCAGTGGTAATGAACCCAACTAGTATTCATGCGGATGCGGGTTCCATCCCTGACCTCGCTTGGTGGGTTAAGGATCCTGAGTTGCCGTGGCTGTGGCGTAGGCCAGCAGCTGCCACTCTGATTTGGCCCCTAGTCTGGGAACTTCCATATGCCTTGGGTGCGACCCTAAAAAGAAAAAAAATTTTTACTGTCCCATGAGAGTTTTTCATATATGCATTTTCAGTTCCTCAAAACACTCTCAGCACAGCCTCGAAGCACTGACTGCCGTCTATACAGGCAAATCTCCGCCCTCCAATGAACAGACTGTAAAGTGCTTGTTCCTGCTTAGCCAGGAACAGCTACCAATGGAGTTCTGGCCTCGCCTCGCTCTCACTTCACCCCAAACCACTGTCCGCCGTCAGTCCTGTGCTGGGCACTGAGCTCTCACGGGACGTGTACACACCGTTACCCAGACACCGGGAACACAGAGCCCCCGACCGCATCTTAGTGACCTGCTTCTGGAGGCTGGCTTTCCACACGGGAGCTCAGGCGAGGGGCTCTGATGTGGCGAGAGCGGGACTTAAGGAGGTGACGGAGTAGCGTGCACAGCTTCTTACAAGGGGGAGTAACCGGACAAGAGGAATTGAGTTTTAGGAGGACAAGTGATCTCAGCCAGAGGCAGAGAAGTCATATTTTAGACAAAAGGGGCAGCCTGGGCACAGGTTCATGGGCAAACGGAAGAGCATGTGTATTTGTTAAATATTCACTCCTGGAAAGACGGAGTTGAGGATGGCGGGCGGAGGTCGGGGAGCCAAGGGCACTGTGCCAAGGCCGTCTTCAGCCTCGGAGGCCTTGAGCTTCTGTCCGTAGCAGGAGAGGGGGGCCGGGGTGGGATTACAGCGTAGGGCCGTCCAGCCTGGCCCTTTCGGTCTCACGCACCGGTAGCTTCCTGAGTGCTATACGCTCTTCTGTGTGGTCCTCTGCGACTTGCAGCCGCGACAAATGAAGCCACAGAAGCCTTTGACGAGGGTCGGGTGTGGTCCCCCTGCCTCGGAGCTGCCTCTAGCCGCTGCTGGAGGGTCAGGGCTGGGAGGGCGTCGGGGATTCGGGACGGGGCGTGGAGCCCACGGCCGTGAGCCGCACTTAGAGGAGGCTCTGAAATAGGACACGGGCAGTGCAGACAGGAGGAGAGAAGACTTAGAGAAAGAAACAAGTCCGAGCCCCCAGGCGGAGCACGCCCCCTGGGTTTCTGATGCGGGTGAGTGATGGCAAAGGCGGACCTGCTGGGTCTCTGTTATTTGGAGTTGGCGCTGCTGTTGGCGGTTTAGGGCCCCAGGAAGTACCACGCCTCTGGTCGGGCTGAGTTCAGAGACAAGCAGAGGGTCCGTCCACGGGGACGTGAAGTGTGAGATCTACTACTGGAAAGTTCTACAGGAAGGTGGAGCTGGTGGAGAGGAATGGTCCTGTGGGCCCGTCCCCACGTCCGCCGGCTTCGCGTGGCCCAGGACGGTGAGAAACGCTGCAGACACACCGGCCCCCGGGGGCGCCCAGGAACCCCGGAGCCGCATGTTGTCTAAGGTTTCTGCCCAGACTCGCCAGTCGGGAGTGAGAGAAGGGGCCGAGCCAGGCGAGGAGAGGGGCCGTTAGGGGAACTCGGCCACAGCAACCCGGGCTAGTTCCTGCCCATGAGCTTTGCTGTCGGGAGACCCTGAGAGCCCCAGTGAAGACTCATACAATCCCAAATAGATTTACTCTACATTTTGTATTTCATTTTTTTAAATTTTTTGTAAATAAACACACTAACCTGAAAGATTACTACTGAAAAACAAAGATCAGAAGAACTCATAAAATTATAATTTAGCATTAAGTTGGGCAGGTCCACCGTGTGTGCCTAAAAGACTGGGCTATGACTGCAGGTTAAAAAAAAAAAAACCCACCCAAGGGACCTCTATCCCTACTGCTAAACATAAGCTGAAATTATCTAAATATTACTCAGGCTCTCTGCACAGGCTATTTTTTATCAACTAACATTTATATTTTCTGTCTACTTTTACATTTATTGGTGCATTTAATGATTTGACCTGGAACATATTTTCTGGATGTTACAAAGCTATTTGCTGTATGAAATATGGGACTGTGACAGAGTTACTGCGTCAGGCTTTTACTTGAGTCGTAAATAAGCTGCTCTTCGCCTTGGTCTCATCGGGCTCTCTATGACAAGAGGCAAGTGAAAAGGGGGCAGGATAAAGGCAAGAGTCTTCAGAAAGCGGCTGGGGGAGACGGGACTCTGCTAAAGGGAGTAAGCAAGGCAGAGGGCGTGGGCTAGAGTTCGGTGCCTCAAGAAAAGCAATTCTCTTTTACAGCTGTGTCAATAGAACAGGAAGAAAACTGAGTCCTGGGTCTCCTTATATTCCAACGCACACTTTGGTCGAACACCAGTTTATGAAGCTTAGCAAGGGTCTCCTAACTGTGCCAAATTAAATGCACCAGAGCTGTCACACTGTGTTTGGACGCTGTCTCTTTCTCTAATATGCACTGGCATCAAACGCTTAAGAGACAATCCCATAAATCCAATATACTCTAAAACAAATAGAATTAAATTAAAAAAAAAAAAAAAGAAACCCAAACAGCCTTCTTGTCTGGGGACCTGAAAGGATGATTCAGAAAGTTGGTAAGCTGGCATTTCCTTAAGTGGAGAGAAATCCCAGAGAAGAACAGCGGCAGGTGGAACCAGCCCGAAGCTTGGAAAGAAGACGTTTAGCAGGACAAGACCCACCCTGAGCGCTGAGTCCCACGGACCAGACTTCTATCGGGGGGACCTCAGATGAGTTGTTTCCCCTGGCTCCATGTCATCATGCCTACATGGTTCAAACTACAGAATTCAAGCTACGGAATTCAAGCTAGGGAATTCAAGTTACGGAATTCAAGGATGGTTGCGTCTCCCATCGCCTCCTGGTGACTCTTAGCAGGTTTGCTCATGATAGCGAAAGAATGTGCTCTCTGACAGTTTCAGCCTTGCACTTGCTCTTACAGGTTGATCCTTTTCAGAATGTAAAGAGCAGATGAGGGACAGGCGTGCGGGAGGTGACTGAACCTGCCCAGCGCCCTGCTGTGCAGCGGTGCATTTGCGTCCACCCCACGTGAAGGAAGGCTGATCCTGTCACCGCCTGGCCTGTGCAGTCCTTGAATGAGTTCAAAGCTCCCATGCTTTGAAAAACTAGGAAACTGACATGTACTGAGGGTCTCGCGTGTGATTTATTTCATTCCTACCGCTACATGACGTGGCAGGCGTTACTATTCTCGTTCAAGGTGAGAAAACCAAGAACCGACCAGGGGAGTGACCTTGTGGCAGTAAGTGGCAGAGGCGGATCTGAAGCAGATTTGGGACTAAAAACTGGACGGGCCACAAAGCAAGAAGAGCCAGCAGATAAAAAGTGATCTGCTAACAAATATGAGGACGTAACCACGTTTCTCTTTAACAGAACCGTCAGACTGCTAAGTGAAGCCGATCTATTCCTCTTTCCTTTGTGCCGCCTTATTTCCCCGGAGAACGGAGTGATCGAACATGTTTATCTTCCAGTTACTATCGGCTGCGCTGAATGGATGGCTGCCGTGGCTTTCTACCTTGGAAGCCCACAGAGCTGAGCTTAGAGCATCTTCCAAACGTTAGCGGTGGAGACCGGGGTGTATGAAGACGAGAACGAGGAGTGCACCCCTGCTCAGAAGGCGGTTTCAAAATTCAGCACGAGCCCCTTGAAGTACAACAAACAGGCTGACCAGCCCGGCGGCCGCACGCGAGCTCTCAGTGCCAAGCGCTCCATTACACAAAAGTGGGTGCCTGGCAAATGCTCCGTCTGATAAGGAAAACAGGGCAGATCCTGCCAAATTAAGTCTGTCCCGTGGAAGGGAGGCGCTCCTCGCCGAGCCGAGAAGTATCTAAAGAGAACAATAAAAGCACATATCCAAGTTCGGAGGGAAATAAAAGCACAGAGTCTTCCTGATTGCAATAAAGCATCGGTCCTGGCTAACCCTCCCCGACCAGGACTAGAGAAGGCTGCTCCGCCTCCCTGCTTTGTGTTTGTCCCCAAGCCCTAAAACGGGGCCTGGACCTCATTACACAAAAGGGAGAGGAGGGATTTCTGAGATGTTTGGAGACTCGGTTACAGAATCTACATGGCCAAATTCCCGAACCTCTGATTAAGCATGAAATCAAAATGCCTTTTTCCCCTCTGACTACTCGCTGCTCTGACTGTAAGAGGAGGCGATGGCGTGGTTCATGGGCTTCCATTTAGGTGACCCATACGTTTCAAAAACTGGAGATATCTTTTCAAAAACAGATTTCTGGGCCCTAAGTCTCATGGATTCTTATTTTATTTTATTCATTTATTTATTTGCTTTTTTCTAGTGCCATACCCACAGTGTATGGGGGTTCCCAGGCTAGAGGTCTAATTGGAGCTACAGCTGCCAGCCTGCACCACAGCCACAGCAACGCCGGATCCTTAACCCACTGAGTGAGGCCAGGGATCAAACCCACAACCTCATGGCTCCTAGTCGGATTCATTTCCACTGCACCACAACGGGAACTCCAGATTCTTTTTTTAAAATGTAAGAGGAGTATAATTGTTTTATTAATTTCAGGTGTACAGCAAAGTGAATCAGTCGTGTGTGTGTGTGTGTGTGTGTGTGTGTGTGTGTGTGTGTATATATCCATTTTTCCCATATAGACTATTATAAGCCACTGAGGAGATTTCAGCAGGTTCTTAACCATCTGTTTTGCCCAGTAGTGTGTTTATTATCATATGACATCACTTATATGTGGAATCTAGTAAAAATGATACAAAAGAACTTATTTAAAGAAAACAGGGAACTATATCCAATCTTTTGGGGTAGAACATGATGGAAGTAGTATGAGAAAAATCATGTGCATATATGTGTGTGTGTACGTGTGTGTGTATGACCGGGTCACTACACTACGCGGCAGAAACTGACACAGCGCTGTCAATCAGCTATACGCTAAACAACAACAAAAACAGAGACAGGCTCAGAGATTTCAAAACCGGTCTGATGGGGACCATTGGGGAACCTGCTGTGGGGAAGAAAGCCTCCCAACTGGCGGATCCGGTGGGCCTCCGGATACTGCTTCTGAGTGTTTTCTGGTTTTATGATAGCCAAGCATCCACTGCTTCATCGTATGATCACCTTTCATTCATTTCCTCTTTGCCCCTCCGTGTGTATCCCAGGCCCCTCCTTCTAATAACCCACCCAGTGTGGAGTCCGTCCTCCCGGCTCGGCCGTCCTAGTCCCTTGGCCTCTGCTCCTTAGGCCGTATCTTCCCACCATTTGATTAGTTCCACTCAGGCGAATAGTCTGTTTCCCAACCCCTTCAACAGTGTCGCATTAATCATATTATGATTATGATGAGGTTTTCAGCGACCACACTTACCACAGGCAGACCGATTGCTGCTGCATATATATAATCTCTGTTAAATTAACTTTGGGGAAATAACAACTGGCTATTTTTCCACTGACTCAATGCTGTCTACTCTAGGGGACTTTTATTGCCACTATCCTCTTTCCAGAAGTTGCTCGTTCTCCGGAGTTCCTCTGTGAAGACGGGTTTCACTAGACGACTGCACCGTCTAGGGGGCTGGTGTACAGGCTGGAAGAACCACGATTTACTGCCTTTGAAAGTATACTGCACCCCACCCCCGACTTATAAATCTGTTCTAAGTAATTCCTTTTAGCCTCCTTGTCAGAAAGGGATTCATTCATCCCAAATGAGCAGGCAGTCCTGGGTGTCTGGCTGCAGAGCTGGAGATGCAATACTGAGCCCGTGAAGGTGGTCATTCATTAGTTTGGGAAACGCTCCTGCGACCGAGGAGTATCAGTGACACAGGCCTATTGCACAGGTCGAGAGCTCCGTTTTTTCCCGGGCCTCACGTGGGCACCTCCCGGCGGTACGTTTACTGTCGGCTGCTGGTGGGAGCGTACGCAGTTAGCCGCGAGGAGGCAGCCTGGGTCGCGTGTGCGCAGCTGGCTTCAGCGGGGGGGAAGTTTCATCTTCTAACCGCAGCTTTACGGCTGGAATGTTTCAGCCACCACAAGGCAACAGGCGAAATATATGGACTCGGTTGTCTCCAGGCATTCATGATGTAGAATCCGAGAGGGGCTGTGATCTGAGCAGGATCAGAAAACGGTTCATATCCCAGGCGTGGAGCCCCCTCCCAGCCCCACACCTGGACTCCCAGGCCTGGCTGGGAGGTCTCCCACTTGGCCTTCAAAAACAGAAATCAGAGTAGTGGTACCGGGCACACATGCGCTTTCAGGTACGTTTAGGGCCCCTCGGCTCATTCCGGCCACTGCCCCCGGCTCTGTCTCCACGATGCCCGAGCGTGGCTGTCTCCTCCGGGCTCATCGTTGGTCAAACATCCTATTTTTCTTGACGTAAGATTCTTTCAGTGTCTCGACTTTGAAGAGCCATCTACCATAAACACAGCCGTACCTCTTAACATAAGCCCACGCTGTTATAAACCAAGTGCCCGGGGACCCCGGCCTCCAGGACAATAGTTAGTCTAAAAGGAGCCACACCCTACCCTTCTCACGCCCTCACCTGCTGGTGAAATGGGGAATCTGCTCCCTCAGAGTGGACACCCGGCCCTAGTCTCTTAGGAGTCAGCTCACCCCGCCTTTTCCTATGGGCACAGCCCCGCCCTGCCATCCAGCTTCCTTCCAGAAAGGAGGCAGCTGTCCTGGGCTAGAGCAGAGCTGAGGGTGGCCTGTGCCCAAGGCTTTTGCCTGAGGTGATACTGTCTTTCTTTAGAGGTCCTTTCATCTGAGTTATTTTAGGCACGGTCATCTGTCCGGCAAACCCTTAGGAGACGGTCCGCAAGGTGCCTGGTGCCCGTCACTGCTGACGCTAATGAAGCACCATTATCGGCACCCAGGCAGCCGAGGATGCGCTTCAGAAACGTGTGGGCGCAGCTGCATTTAAGGGACTTTGCCAAGATGAGAATTCACTGGAACGGGGCCAGGTCCACCCCTGCCACCCCCTGCCCACCTTCCCCTCATGACGGGGGATACTGACTGGCCACAGACAGCTTAGGAATCTAGACTGTGGGGTTGCATCAAAGATACACCGAGGCTATAATTTAACCTGGTCATTTAATGAGTCACTTCCCCGTATAATCAAATTACTGGTAGCTGTCCCAACCGTCCAGCCACGAGACTCGTGCAAAGAGCCAGGCCAGGGGTCCTGGGTTAGGAATCTCTCCCACAGGTGTTGACACCAGAGCCTGCGGTGAAGGAGGAGGAAGGGGTTTCAAAACTTAGGACATTAGGAGTTCCTGCTGTGGCTCAACGGGATCAGTGGCGCTTCTCCAGCAGCAGGACACAGGTTCAATCCCCGGCCAAGGACAGTGGGCTAAAGGATCCAGCACTGCTGCCGCTGCAACACAGGTGACAGCTGAGGCTGGGACCCGATGCCTGGCCCAGGAGCCCCATATGCCGTGGGGTGGGCAAAACAGGAGTTATATTAGAGGATAGTCCGTGGGGCTGCCTTCCCGTCCCCAGAGGTGTAAAACTCTAAGCGAACTTTCGTAACAAAACGGAGGTCCCCCCTATCAGGAGGGCCGTCCACAAAGCAGGAACGATATTTAGGAACACATTCTGCGTCGTGTTTCCTTGTTGGTGGAAATCTCCTCAAACAGAGTGTTTGAGCCTCCTTGCGCTTGTCAAGCAACATCCACTCCAGCACTTTCAGCGGCCGCAGCGGCCGCAGGTGAAGCTGCGTGTTCTGTGTTCAGCAATAAAAATAAATCTTAAGCAAGGAAGGTGAGGCCAAGTCTAAATTATATGTCCAGATTTTCTATAAAAGTCACAATCATTTCAAAGGATCATCAAAACAATCAAAAGTACGCTGCACCCCAAAATTATAGGAAAATGAAATCGTAGATCTTTAGTAGTTCCTTCATTTATTCGTGTGTGTATGTTGCGATTTAAACACTAATTTGTTGTAATTTA
Organism: Catagonus wagneri; assembly: GCA_004024745.2. Taxonomy (NCBI): domain Eukaryota; kingdom Metazoa; phylum Chordata; class Mammalia; order Artiodactyla; family Tayassuidae; genus Catagonus; species Catagonus wagneri. Next base: position 21,939,404 of record PVHT020000009.1, on the reverse strand, counting down.
TGTTCTCATAATTGGGGCTTTAACTTTGACCTTTATTCTCAAAGACCCTTAATTTTTATTTTACATTTTTGTTAAAGTATAATTGATATACAATGTTGTGCCAGTTTCTGCTCTACAGCAAAGTGACTCGGTCACACACACACACACACACACACACACATAGTCTTCTTTTTATTATTTTCCGTCATGGCCCTATCCCAGTAGATTAGATATAGTTCCCTGTGCCGTACAGGGGACCTCATTTCTCAGCCAGTCTAAATATAATAGTCTGCATCTATTAATCCCAAACTCCCCACCTGTCACAGTCCACCTTCCTCCCCCTCAGCAACCACAAGTCTGCTCTCTATGTCTGTGAGCCGATCACACACCTTGGGACCCCCCCTCCCTCACCTGGCCTTGAAAAAGTTTTTCCTGAACGCCATCGGGATTTCAGGCTTTCTGAGCATGAGCTGCCTGGACTCCTTGCTTGGCGCCTGCAATTAACGGTGCTTTCTGTGACCACCAGTGTCAGCAGATGGCTTCATGCTGACAGGCTAGAGGACCCACGTTTGTCTCGGTGACACATACACACACACCCACCTAGAGCATGTACACTCACGTGCACACTTACAAGAAGAACACACATACAGGAACACACACACACACATACACACACACTGCATTCTCCTGGTTGAAACCAATGGGATATCCAGAGATGAAAATCTGAAATCAGATCCCAGACTGAGAGTCTGATTAGATCCCAGTGGCACATCTGGGGTTCAGAACAAGGTTTTCACACCTAGGTCGCACGGCAAAGAGAGCCTGCTGGTCCCTCTGGTTTCACTTCCAGCCTCTCCTGTTTGACCCCTCCTCCATCATGTACCATGTCATGTACCCCGCCCCCCACAAGGAAGCTGTTTCTCTACCTGAATCAGCACCCTCACCTTCCTGTGTCAGCTGGGGCTCAGGTTGGCTGCAGTGACGGGCAGAGCCCCTCTCTCTGTCATTTTGAATTAACATGACCCTTAAAACTGAAGGCAGGAGGTATTCCTAGAAATGCATACAGTGTAATTAACTGAAAGAAAAAATACATTCTGAATGAAGAGAGAATGGGATAAATAAGTAACAAAGACAGCTGAATGTCTTAATTGAGACTCAAACTAATAGATCTATTTTATTAAGTAAAATTGTGTTAATACGAAGAGTTCTGCTGACCTGTGAAAGCTATGCTTCACAAACGATTGCATTTAATCAACAGTTATTTGGAACCAATAATAAGTTCTGTTTGCAAGTGAGTGCTCGTGGGTATGTGTTGAAGAAACGTGCCTAAACATTACAGACTGGAATGATTCCTTACTGGAATAATTGTATCTGAACTTCTCCAGAATGCTGACTGATAGCTTCAGTGCTGTGCAATTTAAAATGACACACGGATTTTGCCCATTTCTTAATGATGCTTAAAATGATGCAGAAAATAATGCAAGAGCGACGGGAAGGAATAAACACGTTAGGCTCAGAGTGACGCAAAATGTCCTGGCAGCCGCACTCTATTAGTAATTTTGACCTGCTGCCTTTGTCCACACGGATGACTTGGGTGGCTCATGGCCACCGAGCCACGTGGGTTCAGGGTGATGGCTCCGAACTGGTCCAGCCGCAGTCTCCCACCCAGCCCCCTGTGACTACAGGCATGTGTTTGCGAAAGAGCTGGATGTTTTCAAGGGTGAGATTTACGATGAAGAAAGAGAGCAAAAAGGGAAAACAGCCAGCGCGGCCGTGGATCCCCAGCCACCGGCCTAGCCACAGCCAGCTCTGACCAGCTAAGCAGACAGACTCTTGCCTGTGGCCTGAGAAAGAGGACTCACGGGGACCCCGGCACTCAGACAGCCGTGTCTTAGGCCTGTTGTGGCTCCACAGAGACGACAAAAAACCAAGAGTCTGGGGGACAAGGATCCCAGCAGCCGTGAGCACGGCACGTCCGAGGCGCTGCAGCATACCCCGAATACTTCAGATATTAAAATACATCTTAAGCATTCTTTCTGAAACGTATTCTGCTTTTAGAGTTTTCTAAAAGTGCTGCAGCAAGACGGGAAACGGTCAAAAACTTCGCTTTAAGTACATCCCATCCCAAACATTGACCTAAGAATTGCATTCTCCTCTTGAACGAAAGGTAATAAACCAAAAAAACAAGTGATTCAATGAAAATGTCCAACCAAGTTGAATCAAGAGTCTGCATAAAGTATTCTTTGGTCAGTGTTCATGTCGAATAAAATTTTTTACAAGCTTGATATTTACTGAACATTTCTGAAGAATTCAAGATTTCGGAGGTGAAGAATGGCCAGCTCCAAATGCAACAGGGACTGAAAGGAGGCCCTGAGGGACCTGCAAAGTCAAACTGGATATAAAACTAAAGGAAGAAACCTTCCCTGCCCTTCCTTATGCTGGAATGTTTCCAAAACAGCGAATTATCTTACGAATATGCATTCCCCAGTAAAAGCGATGGAAAATCCCCAAGCAAGGACCTGCCAAGGACAAGATGAGAAACAACGGACCGGAAGACACGACATGTACTGTATATGCAAGGTAGGGAGAAAAGAAACCAGATCACGAAGAAAAGGCATTTGCACAGACATCACTGGATTTTAAAATGTAAGGTGCTGCTTTAATAATGTATCTTAACATCATCTGACCTAATTCCAAACAAATCCGTCATCAAAAGGCAGCAACAATAAAAAAATAAGTTTTGTTGATAAACCTCTCTGCAGTTTAAGCAGGCTTTCCAAAGCTGTGGACACATCTCACTTGGTTCATTCTCAATGGAAGCATAGACCGCTCTTCTGGGTAACGGGATGCATGGCAGTCTGAGTTAGCTACTTTAATTGAAGTTAAAATCACCACTCGATGTTGTCTCGGTGGCCACAGACACAGCCTCACCAGAGCCTGGGAAACCAGCCCAGGAGAGAGGAATTTAAGAAGCCTAGCATTATACACGCTGCTATTTTCTTCTCACATTAGTCTCTCGCAGGGGTTGACAAAAAGGCTTGTTTTTCCCTGACCCACAAGCTAAGAATGAGTTTTACATTTTAAATTGCTTAAAAAGTAACAGAAGAAGAATGCTATTTGGCAACACATGAAAATGACATGGAACTCAAGTGTCAGAGACTGTATATAAAATTTTGTTAGGAGCTCCTATCGTGGCTCAGCGAGTTAAGAAGCCGACGTAGTGTTCATGAGGACGTGGGTTCGATCTCTGGCCTCGCGCAGTGGGTTAAGTTTCCAGCATTGCTGCAAGGAGCAGCGTGGGCTGCAAAAGCAGCTCGGATCTGGTGTTGCCACACTGTGGCGTAGGCCAACAGCTGCAGCTCTCATTTGACCCCTAGCTCAGAAACTTCCATATGCCACAGGTGTGTCCCTAAAAAGAGAAATAAATAAAGAAAAGTTTTATTGAGACACAGCCACGCCCATTTACTCCTGGGTTCTTGGCCATGGCAGCCTTGCGCTGACTACGCGCGGAGTTGAACAGCAGCAGCAGAGACCGTATTGTCCAAGAAACTGAATATATTCATTGGCCCTTTACAGAAAGCATCTGGTGACCTCTGGTCTGGCAGCAGAGACAAAGGAGGGCAAGACGGGCCACTTCTAAGGGGCACCTGATCCCCAGTGGAAGGTCAGGGCTGCCCTGCGGGGCGCCACCACTTGGAGACATCAGCAGGGAGATCCAGGCAGAAGGCGGCAGAAAACCAAGCGGTCTAATGACCTGTCACTTCTTCATGTTTCTACGAAACTACAGCAGGAGCCCTACTAAGGACCAAGGAAAGGGCTTCTTTCTTTATGTTCCAGACGTTTGGCAGCTTCTAATAAGAAAGACAAACTTGTACATCACAGCTTGAGAACGTCCTGAGCCTTGGAACCCCAAAGAATGTTTGATGTGCATGTCATATTAAGACATAGACATATTTAATGGAAAAAAACCACACTTCAGTCATATAAGAGCAAAGCATCGAAATTAGGAGGTGAAAGCACAGGTCAAAAGCACTAAATAAATACTAAAAATCAGAAAGACTGTCTTGTAGAGCTTCATTTAGAATATGAGGAGACACTAATGGCACACGCCTGCAGACAGGTGTAGGGCCCCCCCCCCTGGCTGGGGAATCTCACCTGCCTGCAGGTGAAGGCCGCCTGGGGTCCGCACCACAGCCGCCGTGGGGAGCAGACCTGTCAGACACCATCTGGAATTTGCACTCGGCTCCGCTTGGAGACCTGGCATGAGGGTGCTGCCCAGGCTGCCCGCTCCCCTGGCGCTGAAGCGAGTTATTTCTGAGCAATGCCCACAGTTTGCAGGCTACGGGGACACACAGGGCCCTCCAGCTCCCTCTTTCTGACATCTGCGCCCACAAACATACCCAAACTGAACATCCACGAGATCGTGGCAAAAGGAAAGATGTTCCGATCAGAGTTTGCTCCGAAAGAATCATCTTTGCTGAGATCAAGGATGGGCACTTGCAGGTTCATCTCTAAGCTGCGTGGATGCTGAAAAGTCTGGGCACTCCTACATCAGGATGCAGAAGGACAGGCATCTCCCAGGGGAGACGGGACAGACAACCAGCGCGCGCAAGCAGATGCTCTTGTTCTCAGGGGAGCAAGCGGTCCAGGGGACTCCAGGGTGGGAGGGGGTTAAGTCAGGGGACGATGCTGTGCTTTCCTGCAAGGGGAGCGGGGTGGGGGGGGGAGACTTCACGGGATCAGTGGGGACCGTAGAAAGGGGCCAGTGCGAACAGGGTGATGGAGGGGAGCCAGCACCGTATCTTGGTGAAACCTCCACTCTTCTCCGCCCGGGTTCTGGCAAAGGAGGTCCGGACCCACCGCAGCCTCCTCTGCTCCAGAACCTCCGCCGGCCTGAAGGCAGCCGGTACCGACGGCTCTCAGCGCTGCTGCACCAAACGGGGAGAGGGTCGCGGCGGGGCGTTTCATTTGCATCCCTGGCTTGATGGGAAACATGTGCGGACCAGGAATGTAAGTGGCTTGGCTGCAACAGAAACTCGGGCCAACGGATGACAGTTTTTACGGCCCTGACACTTCTTCCTACCACGGCGACCAGTGTGCGGTGGGAACCAGGCGCTGTGTGCGTGTCACTTTCAATGTGGTGCTGTGACTTAGCATTAGAAAGTCCCAGACGCTGAGCATGAAGTCACAATCCCGTGTTGTCCGTTACAGATGCTTTAGCCCCCGTGACATGGCTCTGCAAGGGGCATCAGAGTTATTACTTCGGCGGTTTCCTCTCAGCGGGAGGCTGTGTTTGGGGATTTGTCACGGAGAGGTGCTCCGGGCTGATCTGTTTCCAGTCCTCGCTGCGACGCGCCCTCCCCGGTGGGAGGCACCGGCTGGTCGCCCCGGGCTCCCTCTCCTTCTCGCCAACAGACCAACAGTCCCCCGGGGGCCTCGTGGGGGCTCAGGCCCCGAAGGTTTCACGCTGCGTGACTGTTTCCGTGAAACCGCCCCCACAAAAATGCCTGCTCTGCTTCGGGCCTTGGGCCCGGAGGTCGGGTCCAGCCAGGGGAAGGTTCCCAGGGGTTGGGAGAGGCGGAGGGTCAGAGCCCCTCATCCAGCAAACAGCTCCTCTTTGCTGAATTGCTGTCCTTAGGCCTGGAAAACCAGCCCTCTAAAAGCGCCCTTACCTCTGCCTCCAGCTACCAAGGAGAGGGGGGGCTTGACGCGGAATGAAGAACGGGTCTGCGGTAACCCGGCTTCAAAGTTTTTGAAATCTTACTATGTTGAACAGTGACACCTTCTCCTTTTCTCCTTACTATTCTCATCTCCAGACTTAGGACCCCCCCCCCACCTTTTTCTGCTTCGTTTTGTTTTGTTTTTAGCGCTGCACCTGAGACATATGGAAGTTTCCAGGCTAGGGCTCAAATCAGAGCTGCAGCTGCTGGCCTACACTATAGCCACAGCAATGGGATCTGAGCCACATCAGGGACCTACACCACAGCTCACGGCAACGCCAGATCCTTAACCCACTGAGCGAGGCCAGGGATTGAACCTGAATCCTCATGGATACTAGTGCGGTTTGTAACCACTGAGCCGCAATGGGGACTCGCTACCCCTTTTTTTAAATGCACACAAATGAACGTTAAATTCTCCAACCCCCTACAATATAACTTGTCCAAGTCTTTGTAATTGATCAAGGCAGGAGCAGTTCAAAAATTAGAACTAATTGGCATCTGATTTTAGTAGAGTCCTAAGAATTTCTTCAGCTCAGTAAACAACTAGCTAGTGCCAAAGCACAGATTGTGCTGAAGTCACTGGAACTGAGCCTTCCGACCTTCCAGAGCATCTGGGGACCGCGGGCTGAGTGACAGAGATGTCCAGGGGCTGAGTGACAGAGATGTCCAGGGTCTGCCCGCTGCCACCGGGCAGCAAGGGGAAGCAAGATTTTGGGGAGAATCATGAACACGGCATCTCATCACATTTCTAATTTTCAGATCCTTAAAGCTGACCCCTTCTCTGCTTCTACATCTCAACTTCATCATCGAGCTGAGTAAACTTTCATAATTACGCAGACCTGGCTTTGGTATAAAATACAGGTAAATCTACGTGAGCTTACATGCAAGGAAAAAATGTGCCTCTGCTTGAGTCTCTTGAAAGCATGATGCAGAAAAATGACGCCATGGTTTGTGGGCTTTTGGTGTTTGACAGGCTTTTCTGTGTAGATCGATCCGTAAGTTGGGACTAGTCTTGAGGAAAGAATGTAAACAAGACAAGACTTAAAATCTGTTTCTACTAAGGACTGGCTTATGCGGTGGCCCCCGTGCATCGCGCCTTCTCCTAGGTTCTCTCTCTGGCTCTTCGTCTCCGTGAAGTTTCACGAAGCACTTGACATCTCAGTCCTTTTCTGCAGACGGTCTAGGCTAAGACCAGTACCCGCCCCCCGCGCACACACCCCAAAAAGACAATCGAAAGGATGAAAGGACAGTCGCTAAGCAATGCATTTCATGAGAACGACTTGGGGGTAAGTCACAAGCAGGACAGTTCCTCCAGTTTCCTTTGATGTCAGCAGTGCGCCATGGTTTCAGGATGCCGCTCTGAGCCATTCTCTAAGAAACTGAAAACCAAGGTGCTGGCACAGGCAATGAGCCCCAAGGGCTCAAGAAGTGTCCCAATGCCAAGGAAATTTATTACTTTCTGTCACTTTCTGGTATGTACTACACATTAACTTTTTTTTTTTAAATCAAACTGTATTTTATCTTTTCTTGGTAATTCTGCCTTGGAATTTTAAAGATCAAGTTTTTTCATTCATCGTATTTGATTTAATAAAATTTAAATCCTATACAGATGAACAACTCAGATCTTAAATAAAAGCAACATATTTCCTAATCTAATAAAAGATTTCAAGTGTAACTTTGAAAGTATTATACTATGTTAACATGACTCTTTGAATTCTGGCTAGTTCCTAGAGAGTTGACTCAATAGATCACCAAAGTAGCATATTATTATGTCACATGTAAGAGCAAACTAATAACTTAGTGTTTCATGAGGAATAGAATATTATATATATATATATACACACACACACACACATATATATATATCCTTCTAAGATAGTTATAATTGATAAATACATGAAAACAATTTCTATTTCCTGTCAAGAAAGGGATTGGAGGGAGTTCCTGTTGTTGCTCAGTGGGCTATGAACCCAACTAGTAACCAAAAGGATGCGGGTTCGATCCCTGGCCTCACTCAGTGAGTTAAGGATCTGTCTGGTGTTACTGTGAGCTGTGGTGTCGGTTACAGATAAGCTCGGATCCTGTGTCACTGTGGCTGTGGTGTAGGCTGGCAGCTGCAGCTCCAATTTGACCCTTAGCCTGGGAACTTCCATATGCTGCAGGTGCAGCCCTAAAAAGAAGAAAGAAAGAAAGACAAACTATATGAAACACGCATTGTCAAGGCTGGGCAACCAACGATCTCTGGGAGGTGAGAAACCAAACCAAGAGTGTGAGCCCTCCAATCGGCCAGCTTGCTGCCTTGAGAGCGTTTTAAGGTCCAAGAAGAGGGAAGGGGGCCTGATCGGAGACCTGCAGCCTGTCTGGGTGGAGCAGCTGGGAGTTCAGGTGCGCACAGGCAGGCAGGATTCCCTGCGAGCCCGAGAGAGGAGACAGCACCGGGAGAGACCCCCCAGAGAGGAGCAGAGGGTCCCGGGGTAAAATCTGCCTGAGCACCATTGCCACGCTGGGAGGGTGGCAGGGCGCTGCTCAAGACTAAGGCAAGAGCCTGGGAAAGCACGAGGAGAACAGTGTCAGAAACTCACACACGGCTGAGAACAGGGCCTGCTCCCACCAGCCAGACAGGAAAACTCACAATTTATGGGCTGCTGGGCAAAGTACACGGAAGAGTCTTGTTTAAATTTGTCTAAGCCCGAGACCAAGGCATTCCAGTCTTCACACTGTCAGCATTTTGGTTGCAATAATTATTTCTTGTGTGTGTTCGTCCTGTGCATTGTAGGATGTTTAAGAGAACCCCTGGTGCTGACAAATTGGCAGACTGGCATCCTTTAAACTCTAGACATTGCCAAATTGAAATGCCCCAGTTGAAAACCAAACCACTGTCTAAGACTGACCAGCTTTACATCAACCCACTTTAGACTGACTTTTCCAGTCTTACAAGACTCGAGAGTATCAAAATATTTACAAGTAAATTAATGGCATCTCAAGACAAAGGTTAGAGACATTTATAAGGAAACAAACTCAGTACAGAAGCTCAAATCACAGTATCTTACATGAACTAAATTTCAAATTTAGCAAGCTCTCAAATAAAGAAGAACACATATCTTGGAAGGAGAAAAGTTAAGCAACTGAAACTGACTCAGTACTACCAGGTGTTGTATCTGGAAACAATTATTATAACTGTACTAGTTTAAAGTGCTAAGTAAAGACATGGAAGATATTTAAAAAAAAAATCCAAGGCAAATCTCTAGAGATGAAAAACATGGTGTGTTAGATTTTAACATATACTGGATAGGAATGATGATAAGGCATTAAAGAAAAATACAAATGAACTTGAAAACATATCACTGCAACTTATAAATGAAACAAACACAACAGAATTTTAAAAATTTTTTCTGTGAGTTCAAGCTCTCTTATTTCTGTAAGCAGAATAATATACTAGTAATTAAAGCCTTTGAAAGAAGGTAAGAGAGAGGAAGGAAGGAAAAGGAGGTAGAGGAAGGAGGGATAAAGAAAGAAACTAAAAAGATTAAAAAAACTTTCTCTAATCTGCTTAAAAACTGCAAACCCACAGATTCAAGAAACGGCATGAGATAGAAAAACAATACATGAAGAAAATCATACTAAGACACTTTACAATCAAACTAAAACTACTCAAAGTAATGATAATAATAAAATCTTAAGAGAAGCCACAGTCACACAATCATAATAGCAGATTTCTTCTTAGAAATAACACAGGAAAGAGCACACTCTCTCCAAAGCATTGAAAAAAAAAAAAAACTGTCAGCCAATGCTTTTATACTCAAGAGACAAGATCATTCAAAAGTAAAATTGAAATAGAGAATTTTTTAGACTTAAAAATCTGAAAGAAATGCTCACAAATAGAACAACACTAGCCGAAATATTAAGCTGAGTTCTTCAGAGGGAAATACAACGATGCGATAGAAATGTGAATCTAAAACAAGAGAACGACAAGCACCAGAAACCGTAACCACATAGGAAAATAGATTAGAATTAAGATGGTTAAGTCCTCTTTTAAAGATAATTTCACAAGTAACATAGAAATGTAACAAGGTGGTGCGGAGTTTGTAGAACTATAAAATTTTAAAGTGTGGCAAAAAGAGCATAAAATTCCAATGGGAAGAGAAGGAACTTCAGGATTCTAAGTTTCTTATACCACGTGTGAAGTAAAACATGACTTGAAAAAAGACTGGGCTAAACTTTTGTAGCATAAGCCCTACCACTAAAATAATAAAGAATTACAGAAAATGAGATAAGCACAAATATAAAATGAAGATACTGAATTAATCTAAAGGAAGGCAGAAAGATAGGAAAGAGGGAACAAAGAACAGATAAGACAAATGAAATACAGATGATAAATGGCAGATACAGACCTGGTTATATCAATCATCGCTATTCACATAATGGCCTGAATAACCTCATTGGAAAGCATTCATTTGCTGTAGGTATGTTTCTCTTTTTTTTGTTTTTTTTTTTGCATGTGGAAGTTCCCAGGCTAAGGGGCTAATCGGTAACTGTAGCTGCCCACCTACACCACAGCCACAGCAACGCCAGATCCTTAACCCACTGAGCAAAGCCAGGGATCGAACCCACATCCTCATGGACCCTAGTCGGTTTCGTTAACCGCTGAGCCACGACCCACGTTGGTATGTTTCTTAAGAATGAGAATTGTGAACTTTTTTTATGTTACTCCAGACATGTTAGTAAGCTGAAACATCCAGACAAATCATGCTGGAACTTCAGCTGCAGCCAACGGTGTCACACGTCTAAATTACACAATAATTACACACACTGTAGACATTTTATATGACGTAATCGATATATCTAGTATAGCCTTTGAACATGTACATGCGAGAGCTACACTGTAGCTTAATTTTTCTAAGTTTTATGTCATCGTTTCTCCTGTGCACTATTTATTAAAAAAAAAAAATCATCCTAAACTTTTGGTCACCATAGAATAAATGAGACTATATTAGAAAACCGTCTCAATTAATAAAAAGCTGACCATGAGATCCAAAAATATTAAATTAAAAGTTAGAGAACTGATAGACTTAAGTCTTGAATCTTGTTGCCACTCCTCCTAAAAACTAGTCGCCCCCAGGCTCCTCCATGAATAGAGCTGTGAGCGAGGCATAGATCCTATGACAGTTTCGTAGATGGAGCAGTGGAATTTCCCTACCACCTTTTTTTTTCTTTCTTTTTAGGGCCGGATCCACAGCATATGGAAGTTCCCAAGCTAGGGGTCTACACCACAGCCACAGCAACCAGGATCCAAGCTGCGTCTGCGACCTACACCACAGCTCACGGCAATGCAGGATATTTAACCCACTGAGTGAGGCCGGGGATCGAACTTGCATCCTCATGGATACTAGTCAAGTTCTGAGCCATGACAGAAACTCCCCCCTCCCTACCACCTTTGTGCACAGTACCCCTTCAGTTCAGAGACAGAGGGTATAATCTGCGGTAGGAGGAATATCGTTATATGCAAATCATGAGAGAAGCACCTCGTCCCACTGGGGCATAACTTACCAGCGGTTTGCACAGAACATAATTTTGCAAATGCAGGAAGTGGGGCTTGGAGATGGGACAGGCATGCGCGTCCAGGCCCCCGAGCAGAAGAGATTCTGCAAAAACCGTGTTTTCTCAGTCTGCCCATCTCGCTACTTCGCTCCGGCCCTCCGCCCTGAATTAACCTCATCTTCTCCCGCCGTCCGTCACCTTCTTGTCACCCCAGTTTTCCCAACAGCTTCCTCTGTTTCACAGCTGAACCCAGAGCTGGGACCAGCAAGCCGAGCTCGGCAATAAGATTTGGGGTTCATTCACTGCGGATGTTCGAAAAGTCATCGATTTCTATAGCTGGGTGAATTCAATGTCAGGAACATATACAGACATCAATTTATGGGTAAGTGCCACGAGTTCTGAGCCACAGCAACTGAACAGAGGCAGGACAGGCCTGCACAGCCGAGTCCAATGCCAGGAACGTAGGAGAAGTCTTATTCTCTGAGTGACATTACTGATGAAACAAAGGCGCCACCACCTCAGTGAGCTGGCACCCGATGGCACCAATGCCTTCGCTTTCGCTTCTCCTTAAAAGCCAGTCTGTGCTTTGTAATAACCCTAAAAGCAAAGTTATCGGGCATGCACTTAACATACCATGGCTAATTTTTTTTTTTTTTTTTTTTGCTTTGTAGGGCTGCACCTGTAGCATATGGAGGTTCCCAGGCTAGGGGTCGAATCGGAGCTACAGCTTCCAGCCTACACCACAGCCATAGCAATGCAGGATCCAAGCTGCATCTGTGACCTACACCACAGCTCATGGCAATGCCAGATCCTTAACCCACCGAGTGAGGCCAGGGATTGAACCCGCAACCTCATGGTTCCCAGTCGGATCCGTTTCCACTGCGCCACGACGGGAACTCCATGGCTGATTTTTTCTAATTAAAGCATAGTTGATTTACCAGGTATCATCAATTTCTGTTGTGCCGCAAAGTGACCCAGTCACGCCCAATTCCCTGTGCTGTGCAGCCCACCTCGCTGCCCATCCACTTCAAACGTAACACTTCGCCGCCACCCACCCGGAAACTCCCCATCCATCCGGCTGATTTTCAACAGAACTAATGATGTTTCCTCTTGGGAGCAAATAAATCCGGCTAGGAGACCCCTCTGAAGATGGAGCTGCACTTCTAAAGCAAGGTCACAGTTGGAGCCAAGCTCAAGGTTCTCAGAAACCTTCCCTGATTCGCGTTGTGTGAGCAGGGCTTTCCCAGTGCCCGTCTGGACAGTCTCTCCCGGCAGATCCCGACACCTTGAAATAAGGAGCAGGGCAATTTGGTGACACCCGGACCTCTCGTGGCCTCCCCAGTCCCCACTCCGGCCGGCTGCCTGGCCTCTGGGCTCAGTCTCACTCCGACTCGGAGCACCCTGCCGCCTGCCTCCTCCATCACCGGCCTCCAGCGTCCGGAACGGCCTCTTTGAACTGCCCACATATTCTTCTCAACACGCATCGGCAATACCGCCGGGGATCCCCCTCGGGAACGGCTTTCTCTTTTCCCTGGAACTTTGGGTCCCCTCCCCTCTCGAGACACTGCCTGAGTGGCTGCCTCGCCTGAAAGACCTGAGGACGCTCTGCGGACCCTCCTGCCGCGACCGTGAAGGGCGCTCCTGGCCGGAAGGGTGGCTTTTGTCCGTCTGGCCAGTCGGGGCTATGCCGCCGCCTAGGGGTCCCCTCTGCACACTGAAGGTCAACCTTGTCCAGGTCCCCAAATGCTGTGCGCCCATCGAATTAAGAACTGGAGCCCAAGCTGACTCTGTTGGAGGTCACTTGCCTGTCACACGTTTTCTCCTGCAGGTGCCACCTGCTCCGACAGCACTCGGGTCAGGAGAAATACGGGCCATCTGTGTGCGGGAGTGGGGACGGCTGAGCCTGGTGGTCGGCCCCAGCCAGGCTGTCCTGGCTTTGACTCTGGCTGCGATCTCAGCAGGGTTAACGGCCACCCCGGATCCCTCACACAGACCACGCAGGTGCTGCAGTTGTGGCCCCAGGACAGCAGGGGTGGTGGCAGGGATGACCGAGGCACGGCTGGACGATCAAGCCGTGACCGCGGGGGCGGGGCTCCAGAGGCTGTCCCGGGAATCCAGGCTCCCACGTGACCTGCCACGGCAGGAGAGGCCACACACGAGAAGCACTTGGAAGCTCTAGAAATAAAAGCTGGGAAGAGCCTCGGAAGCAGGAGCGGAGGTAGACCATTCTGGGGCTTGGGGCACAGAAAGCACAGCTCAGCCACAGAAGTTGCAAGGGGACCCAAGCGCTGTTTCAATCGGGCACCATAAGATGCCCAGCCAGGGAGATGGCCGTGGCCTGGCGTGTGAGAGACTGACGGAGGGAGCGCCTTACGGGCTCGTGGTTGCTTGGTTGCACAGGAAAGGCGCGTCCCGGGCTGCCCGCTGTCCCCTCCTTGAACCTGCTCTAGAAGAGTTAGCTGACCAACTCCGGGAGGGAAACTTCCTCCAGGATCATTAAGTCCCCAATATATCAAAGCTTCAGGATTCAGAAAACACCAGACAAAGGTACGCAGAGGAGGCAGCCAAATACCCTGACGGGTGGCCGGCTGCCACGTCACATCGCCAGGTCCCCACAGCCCAGCCCTGGGCAGCGGGCATCCATGCATTGTGTTTCCCAGCAACACGGGCTGGGCTTCCAGGCCCTGTGGCCCAGCCGCAGGACACAACGGAGCCCCTGGGATGAAAAGGTGCCTGGGTTCTTGCAGAAGTTCAGACCTTAGAGGGGAGAACGGGGCTCTCTCGCCAAAACAACAGAAAGTGCACCCCAACAAAAGAGTCGTCGTGAATAAAGGAATCGGTCAAAGCTATCTCCGAATACTGTCCTGCTGTTACTGAGCAAGGGCTTGTAAAAGCCTGTACTGTGGACTTTTAAGCAAAGAAAGACTTTTATTGTGAGTTTGACCAGCAAGGAGACAGAGGGCAGGGCCCAGATCTGTCTCCCCGTTCAGGGACACTTCGCCTCCAGTTAGGTCATGGTCCTTAAGGTCCATGAGGTGCAGGAAATTTTGATGTCAAAGTACAGGTTCTCTCCTTGTTGTGGCTCAGTGGTAATGAACCTGACCAGTTACCATGAAGATGCAGGTTCCATCACTGGCCTCGCTCCGTGGGTTGAGGCTCCTGTGTTGCCATGAGATGCGGTGTGGGTTGCAGATGCAGCTCGGATCTGGCATTGCTGCGGCTGTGGCGCAGGCTGGTGGCTGTAGCTCCAAGTCAACCCCTAGCCTAGGAACTTCCTTATACCTCGGATACAGCCCTAAAAAGACAAAAAAAAAAAAAGAATTTTCTCCGCTGCAAGACTTACAGATTTTGCTCTGTAGTCTCTGAAAAATAATATCTTGTTAGAAATAGGACGAGGCCAGTTTGGTTTTTGGTTCTGAGGTCACACAGCGCCTCACAGTAGTCCAGGCGCTAGAGGCTGTGAGATGAAGAAGAGGAAGGAAGATTACTTATTTCCACCTCTGTCGCGTTTAGGAGCCAGCTGTGGAGATATGAAATGGATCAGCACAAGATAAACAAGTGCAGCAGCGGCTCAGTTGTGGGTCTCTGTCTCTTTTTCCTGGATGGCAACCAGCGTGGGAAGCCGGGTCAGCCTTTTCACCTGATGATATTGCTTTCCAACACCAGACCTGCACAGACACAGGCGCGCCCCAGACCCTGGAACCAGGTTTACAGAGAATCAGAAAGGCAGCGGCCTCCGCCCTGCTGCAAGCTTTAGGGTGTCCCTCCTGCCGGTTTTCCAGAGGACAGACAAAGCGAGCATCCTACCTGTTTCTTTTAGTGGCAGGATTGCATCCCTTTCTTCACGGCAACAAATCCTGCTGTCCCACCTCCCGCATGTGACTGATGACTGAGCAACTCTGACAAGCAGTCTTTGCAGCAGAACTGTTAGCAAAAGCGTGGGTGCATCAGAGTTTGATAGTTAATTACAAATAACCCTCCCAGAGACGCTGATCGCTCCTACTCGGGTCAGCCGTATACGAAAGGGTCGCCAGGGCTGGGATCCCTGGGTGTTTTCAACATCCACGCTCGCCAAAGGTCACCGTGCGGGCAGCGGTGTCTCTCGGTTGTCTTACGTCTTCTCGAACGTGGAGCCAGGAGCACCTGTTTACCTGTGAGCTGCTTCTGTCCCTTTCGTTTCTTCGTGACTTGCTGTTTGAGACTCTGGCCTGCTTTTCTTCTAGACTTTGATGTTTTCCTTTCTGGTCCACAAGATTTCTTTTTACTTTATGGATGTAAGAAAGCAAAAGATTTCGTCTGGGCCACTGCTGGAAATTTTTAACCTTTACTCTATTTGTCTTTCGATGGCTTGTGTGGTACACTGGTTCCCAAGAAAAGCCATCTTTACTCCAAGATGATCAACTAAGAGCAACATTTTCTAGCGGAGTGTCACCTGCGCCTTCAGGCGTGCCTGGATCATCTCTGGAGAAATTAAATCAGCCCTTGTTTGTGTGTTTCTTGGGCAGATCTTGGTTTGCTTTTCTGTTGGGCTTCGCTTCTCCCCCTTGACATCTCCACGCCCTCAGCAGCCCTTGGAGGTCCCCAGCTGGTAGGGAAGGGCCCAGGGCTAAGGGTCCAGCTCTCCTGGCAGATGCCCGAACCTGGCCTCAGAGGCCGCGCTCCCCAGGCCCCTAGGGAGCCGGGACGGGTGGGGAGGCCGTGGTTTCTCCAGCCGGACAATCAAAAATCAGCCTCTGCCCGGGCAGGTCGTTCGCATGCTTCCCCTTTCCCACATGTCGCATCACAGGTCCTTCCGCAGGCCAGTCCCCGGGACCCGTGCAGGTCCTGAGTGTGTCGTTTCTGGGTGCCTTCCCCAGATCGGAGGAGGCCTCACTGCTCAGGGCCCTTTGAGGTCGTCCTGGGAAAGCTGCAGGAGTGTCGCCTGGGGCTGGGATCCTTGTTCCCGGTTCTCGCTCACCTCTCTCTCGGATACTGTCCTTCCTAAACCCTCCCAGACGCCCGGCTTCTCCCCTCGCCCGTTTCTCTATCCCCAGCAGCAGAGCCGGACTCACCCCCTCTTCTTGGATGGCGGTGTGGCAGGACCCCACCCGAGCAGCCGCTGCCAGGGGGAGAACTTTCCGTGGCAGGTGGAGGCAGGTACGCGGGTCTCAGTCTGCTGGCTCAGACCGTGACCAAGCCCTGGGAGGGACGATGGGCTCAGGGAGAGAGCCCTTTCCTTCTAGAGCACAGTTCTCTATCTCACACAGCAGCTAGACCAAAGCGAGCCTCTGCTCGGCCAGGACAAACGTTCACGGAAGACACAGAAGGTCCCTCTTTCTACCCTCAGGGCAGGCGTGCCAGCACATGCTGAGTCGGGTGCTGCGGCTTCCTTGTGCCGAGAGTGCCACCTGCTCCCCTCTCACAAGTCACCCAGTGTCCCCTGGTTGGTTCCCGTGTCCCCAGGGCAGAAACCTCAGCCACAACTTGGGCCCCTCAACCTCCGAACCAATCCTTTCAATCCCAGGAATCCTTTGTCTCACAATCAACGTGCCTTATTTCTTTTGGCTCGGCACAATCTGATTTAAAAATCCAAAGTTTTTTTTTTTTTTTTGAGGAACAACTTGATCCTCTCTATTTTGCTGTTTATGCTCTGACTTCTGAAAGGCCAACAGCCAAAACAGTACTTTTAATATCATATTCCCAGGTCCCAAACTGCAGACTCATCTCAAAGCGTTCCCAGAAAAGACCAACACTGCTCTGTTCCAAAACACATATTTAAGTAGTGTTCAGCTCCTTAATGAAGAAATGACAAATTGCAGTTGGACATCACAAGATCCCATTTCACAAGAGGCTCAGGAATGTGCCAGAGTGTCAGCCCCGAAGCCTGTCCACGGCCACACCGAGTTCTGCTGGTGAAAACATAAACATTTGGTCACGGAGAATATCGTATTTGGCGTGATGAGGTGCTGCTCTGAAAAAGTCTCATTTTCATGGAGCAGGTCAAAGATTCCGTGTCACCCACTCAATACGGTAAATGGCTAAGCTGCCTTTTTCTTCGTAACGCAAAGCCTTCTGCCATTCGATTCTTCTGGAATGCATTACCTATCGATCTCTTATATCACGATGACTCTGTGGTCTACACACCCTCTCGGCTTCTCCCTCATGGACGCTCTGGGGACCCCCGGGCAGGTGTCTCAGAGCAGAGGATGGGAGGATTGGATTCCCGTAATGAACAAAAACTTGAAGCTCCGCTGACATAGAATCACAGGCCCGGCTTGTTCCTGCTGAGGTCAACAATTAGGGAGTGACTCTCACCAAAGATCTGGGATTCTGACCTCTGCACTGCAGTATCTTCAGTCACATGGAAAGAGTTCGAGTCCAGAAGTGACGGTGATGTCATCCTCAAATGGTGTGAGCAGAAAAGAAGCAACGAGTCTATACCTCGGCTGCCAGGGCTTGGTTCTTAGCAAAGAACGCATCGTGCAGCTGGCATCGGGCTTCCGGTTAGGCGGGGTGGCCTGTGAGGGTCGCTACTAATCAGGATTGTACTCGCAAGGTTTGCTTTGCAAGTGGTGCTCGTACAACCGGAACAGCTTATGTCAAAGAGGACTTTGGCTCCAGAGCCCTGGGGCTCCTGAGAAGGGTGGAGACGTCCCGGGTCTGCGTAAGCAGCCTGGGACTTGAATTAAGACATCATCCGGGTGTTTCCTGCCTTTGTGTCTACATTCTAGGAACACAGCTGCCCAAAGAGTTCATCAGCCTGCAGCCAACGCCCGGTAGAGTGCACCGGTGGGTTTCCCTCTCGCCTGCCTCCCAGCACCCAGGGGACTCCTCCTTGGTGCCGCCTTTGTAGGAATCAGACCCGGATGAGCGCATGGGCCAGGGCCCGGGGGGAGAGGAGACGTAAGGCACTGCTGACCTGGGCGGGTCCCCGGACCCAGTCCTGGGCCAAGTGGCCGTCCGAGGTTGACAGGTCAGACCCTGTGGCTCTCCCTAGAACAGGAATTCGTCACAGAAATCATCACTGCGACGCACAAAGCGAAAAAGCCTGGGGAATGTGTCCCCGACCGTACGACTTACAAAGCTCCTTCTCATTCTCTCACATAGAGCAACGCCCCGCGTAACGCAGGGGTTTCATTTTCCTCTTTTGAAAAATAGGCTCGTACGCTCTCGCAGCGCTGGGGCTAGAAACCCCAGATCAAGGTGTCAGCGGGTTCGTGTGTCCGGGGCCTCCATCCGCCTTGCCGAGGCGACTTCCTGGCCGCGTCCTCACAAGGCCTTCCCTCTGTGCAGGGACAGCCCTGCTGTTTCTCCCTCCGAAGGACACCGGTCACACTGGACGAGGCTCCTTGGGTCGCACTTAACTGGAATGACCTCGTCAAAGGCCCCGGTGAGGGTTAAGGCTTCAACATTCGGGTTGAGGGAGGACACGATTCAGTCCCAAACAGAGGGTGAAGCCTGTCGCCGCTGGTGACTTTCTGCGCAGTGGTGACTATGGAAGAGCGTGCTCTGGGAGGGAGTGCTGGCGTGGTTTCCTTTCCTGATCATTGGCACTAGGATCAGCCACCGCCTGAATCTAAGCTGGACCCCTGCTCTTGCTTTTGTGGCCAAAGCCTGAAGCACTGCCTGTGCCGAGGCGGTCGCTGAGATCGCGTCACCTGGTCTGAGACAGCAGAGACTTTCCCGTGGTGCAGTAAGGTGTGCTCCTGTCTTTGATTTATTTGTTTGTTTGTTTGTTTTTGTCGTTTTAGGGCCGCATCCATGGCATATAGAGATTCCCAGGCTAGGGGTCTAATCGGAGCTATAGCCGCCGCCCTACGCCACAACCACAGCAACGCGGGATCCAAGCTGCGTCTGCGACCTACACCACAGCTCACAGCAACACTGGACCTTAGCCCACTGAGCGAGGCCGGGGATCCAACCCGCAACCTCATGGTTCCTAGTCGGATTCGTTAACCACTGCACCACGATGGGAAATCCTATTTCTTCTCTTTTAAAAGGTTCTGTTTGAGACCTTTAAAATATTTTGTTGATTTCACCACTTCTTAGCATACATATTTTTTCATTTATTTGAATTACGGTTGATTCACAATGTTCTGTCGATTTCTGCTGTACAGCAGCATCATAACATATTTCAAGAAATTCTTTCCCTCAATTTATTATCTGATTAATCTAGGCGACAATGACAATTTCTAGCAGTGAAAGTGACCTCCACAGGCTTTTGAGGGCCGTTCCAGTGACTCCCTGTCCAAATCAGGGTGACGGTGACATTTCCCTGGGTGTCGGCGCACTCAGAATTTACTCAGGGCTGAAAGCCTCTCGGTAAGAAGGAACAGGAGTAGCCTGGGGTGTTTACATGGACTAGAATCTCGCAGGATCTGGAACCCACAATGCATGACCAATCACTGGACCAGTTTCAGAAGCTGAGCCTGGAAACGCAGGATGCCGCGCCAGGCGACTCTGCCTTCCCAGGCTGAAAGGTGCCACCTGCTGCATAGCTCATTGTCATGGACCAGAGGCTTGGATCCCCTCGTAATGTAAGGACCTGACATCGAGCATCTTGATTGCCAAGGCACCCTTTTCAAAGCCATCCATCTGGAGCGAACATTGCCAGCCGTATTATGAAGCTACCGGCAAAACAGCCAGGTAAGGGATTCAGCTGTCTCCACTCATGAAGATCCGTCTTCCAGAAAACCCTGGGCCGCCGGGATCACTGACCACTGCAGCGGCCCCACGGCTTTCCCACGCCCTGCTTCCTGCTCTTGTGTTTTAAAATTCGCCCTTAAATAATGAACCTGTGAAACCCTAAGCACGCCACCCCCGACCCCAGTAAAGGCAGAGCCCGCCCCGGCATCTCTCCCTTCCCCTCTCCCCCTCTCTCTCCCTTCCTGTGTCTCTCTCAGTCCCTGCCCATGACCTCGCTGCGTGGCTTTGGGGGTGCCCTGTACCCTCCAGGACCTATGAGCAACAAAGCCTTCTCAGAGTTTCCCGAGGGTTTTTGCTGGAGTAGAGCCGGTAGTCGGAAGAACCACAAGGGCCGGTCCAGCTGCCCAGGCGTTCCTAGCAGAAAGCGTCACCCTCGATGCGCTGAGACCAACATGAGAGCCCCCGACCCCGAAGTTAGCAGGCCGGGGCCCCAGCCCCCCACCCCCAAAGTGAGGGGGTTTGGAGACGGGACCATTGGGAGGCAAGTGGAGTCAGGTGGGGTCGTGAGAGTCAGGCCCAGCAAAAGGCAAGTCCCCTCCCTGTCCGCGCTCACACGCTGCGGAAAGGCCACGCAAGGACACAGCAAGAAGGCCGCGGTAGGCGAGCCGGGAAGGGGTCCTCCCGGAAGCCCAGCCAGGCCGGCGCCCTGGCCTTGGAGGTCCGGCCCGCAGAACCGCGAGCAGACGCACTGCTGTTGTTTTAAGTCCCCCGAGTACTTGGCTGTGGCTGCCTGGGCAGGTTAACATCGCCACTTACAAAACCTTCTCGCTCTCGTCTGGTTCATTCTCCCTGAGTGACAAAACAGAAACGCGCTCTTTATGACTAGAATTACGCTGCTATTGTCCACTTAGGCGTTTAGCAATGCCACTCACGGCACCCCTCGAGCTGTGAAAGGGGGAGCCCGAGATAACATTCTCGGCGGCGGTGAAGTCACCTCGGGCTTCCAGTTGCTGGCGGGTTTTGCAAAGAGTAAATGGGAAAGCAACTGACTCTCTGAGCAACAGAAGTTATCAAGTTTGAATTTTACTATAAAAAATTGAGTCTAAATTTTCTAGTGTTTAGTGAAATGGTAAACACGTGTAAATCAGGAACAATTCACAAACTTTTTTCTTTTTTTTTTTTTTGGTCTTTTTAGGGTCACACCGTGGCATGTGGATGTTCCCAGGCTAGGGGTCGAATGGGAGCTGCAGCTGCCGGCCTACAGCATAGCCACAGCCACGCGGGATCCTTAACCACTGAGTGAGGCCAGGGATCGAAGCCACATCCTCACGGACACTGGTCAGCTTCGTTAACTGCTGAGCCGTGAAAGGAACTCCAACTTCGTGATTTTTTTAATCACAACAGTTCTGGCACGCAGAATTAGACTATTTAAGCTCCATTAAATTTCTCATGAAACTTTTTAATTTGGTGCAAAATTACTTCATTTTCTAAAATGTTGCCAAAGTAACGGTTTTCGTTGATGTGAACGAGTATGACATGTAAAAGAAAAGAATTTTGCCACATTTTTTAGTCAAGAAAGTTTGGGAAACACTACGTTAAATAAATACCTTCCTCCACTTTTTTTTTCCAAGTTCAGAATTTCTAGAAGCCTTGCAGATGTCCCTTGGACATTTGCAGGAGCTAAGGGGCTGGAGGTCTCCCAAACTCCTTCTCAGCCGCTGGATGGGACCTTGACGATGATCAGAGGCTGCAGGTGAACTATTCCTGGCTTTGAGTATCAATATCATCAAAACTTTGGGGCACTCACACACGCGTCATAATTCTCCGCAAGAGAAATTTAAAATGCTGTCCAAATCGATAAACAGACATGAGTGAAAATAGCCAAGTTTCCTTTGGTTCAGCAATAAAAGCGAACCTATTGGGAACAGGCAAATGTAAGCATTTTGACGGAACAAAGAAAATTACAGCATGCAAATTTCATGCCTGAATGCTGGGGGAAGAGTATCTTAATAGGGGTGGCAGTGACCCACTGTGCTTGATTAGGCAGGAACTGCTGTCAGCTTGGAAGCTGGAGGATTCAGAGGACACAGAGTCGATAAATGATGCTAACTAGCACACTGGGGTGACTGACAGCAGTAGTCCCGGTACCAAGTAAAAGGCTTTCTAGGTAAACGATTTTATACCCTGATAACGTTAATCAAAGTGAATTTTCACATTTCATGGATTAGAAAACACGAAGGTTCCCGCTTCACTGCCATCCTCATGGGGATTTCTGGGAAACCCTTTTGTTTTTGTTGCTGGTGGTGAACGTGCACGATTATTTTTATTATTTACTGAAAGGGGTTTTGTAATGCTTTTTAAACTTAAAATAAAGGCAGGGTTGTTTTCCGACTATTTTGTTCCTCTCTCTCTCGTTACCACTAATGGAATTATAAAACACATGCATTCCTAACACGCTTCGCCATCTGACTGCAACACAGTCACTGAAAATATGTTCTGCTGGAGTTCGGTCATGGCTCAGCGGTTAATGAACCCGACTAGCCTCCATCAGAATGTGGGTTCAGTCCCTGGCCGCGCTCAGTGGATTAAGGATCCGGCATTGCTACGAGCTGTGGTGTAGATAAGAGACACGGCTCAGATCCCGGATTGCTGTGGCTCTGGCGTAGGCCGGCGGCTATAGCTCCGATTGGACCCCTAGCCTGGGAACCTCCATATGCCATGGGTGTGGCCCTAAAAAGACAAAAGAATAAAAGGAAAAGAAAATATGTTCCTCTGAGTGCTTTTCCCGGTTGCAGGCTCTGATACAGACCCTGTCTGTAGATTCTGATCTCAGAACCTACACAGACCAGCATCCTTCCCAACATCCAGATGCTGAAGACAGAAGTATAAGAAAGAACAAGAAACCCTCCCGGGCCATGTGTTTAGCTGTGGTTGCTGTTGTGTGTTGAACTTCTGTTTATCCCAACAGATGCAGATGTTGCCGAGGTCAGGAAACAGAATTATTCTGTTTGGACCACAGGTATGATGGGTGCTGTCCTGACACCCGCTTTGAGCAGCGCATGATGTTGGCCCGACATTAACGCTCCCTAGCGGAGAATTCAATTGCCTCCCCCATTTGGACCCTTGCACACTGCCTGCGTGCGCAAATAGCAATGTGCTCAGATCTGTGACTGCAAAATAAAGAACTGTCTTGCTCCACTTCGGGAAGACACTCGCAGAAGATGCACAACCACTACTGAATTCAGATGTCATCTGGACTGAAAATCTCCTTGCCATCAGGATGCCTCCCTTGATCAAATCCTCAAGAATGGAAACGACGAAATGGTCTGTAAAAGGGTGGCCAGTTGAAACCCTAAAAGACAGCTTTCGGGTGAAAAAAAAAATGAAACAGGAACCAGAGTCAAAGTATCCTAAAAGCTCATTTTTCTTTTAAAATCTACTGGACTCCAATCTTCCAGAGAGAGAACGCAGATGGCACGGACCCATGCAGTGACATGAGCATGTACATTATTGTCTGGGGAGCACGCTGCTCGTGAAGATCCATCCTGCCCACTGAGAGGTGGGCTTCTGCTTTCAGGCTGCAAAACGACTCCCAAAGTCCTCTTCACAGTTGGCTACTTGAATAAGAGTAATATGCTGACGCACTAATAGCCAGGATGAGCCCGTTTTATTCGATCCATCAAGCTGCTTGATGCGTCTCCAATTGTTTGGATTCACAGGGGAGATTGGATTGCATGATGCACAATTTCTTTTTTCACGCAGATTCCTCTAATTACCAAGCTTTAAGGCAGTTGCTGGTCAAAAATCACAAATGTGTACCATTTTAACAAAGGCTTCTGCCACCACAAACAAAGTCCACGCTTTGGGGAGGTGGGGAGGATTTTCTCCCCCCTCCGCATTACCTAATCTGATAAAGCACAGCCAGAGTATTCAAAGTGAAAACCCAGACGCAGAAAAAATATTTTAAAAGTTGCAGAGCAGTTTTTAAAATTCCGACCGGCTGTCCTCTGGTGCTGCGTCATGGCAAGTGGGCACATGCGATTTAACATAAAGCAAGCGCGTGGGGGGTGGAATCAGTGAGCGAGTGCAGCGAGCCCCAGGGCCCCCGGGGAGAGCCATATTTGCTGAAAACAGAGGGCATTTAAGGATAGGATTTGCTCCCCAGCACATCCTGAAACCCAGATCTAAACTAGCTGCGTGAAAAATGCGTTCGAGAGACAAGAGCCTCCGGGAACCAGCTGGAAGAAGATGCCCAAGGAAACTGAATTAGCTCTTTGAGAAGAACTCAAAGCAGTGGAGCATCGGTAGATAGTGAGGGGACTCAGAGATGTCCCCAGGCCGGCGGAGTCCCCCGTCTTCTCCGTGGGGTCAAGACTGATGGCCCTGGGCACAAGAGTTGACCTCAGGGGATGTGGGTTTCTAAAGGAAACGGACAGAGAGCTCTGCTTTGGAAGAAAACCTGAGAATTTTTATTTTTAATCCTTGTCCGGGGCACAGAGAGATCTCTTCTCCAGGACAAAGGGCTCTGCCGCGGAAGGAAGAGGCAAAGAGAGTCTGTAGGAACTGTAGTGACGTGGTCATCTGGACATAAAGAGGGAGTGAATCGGAGCTCCCGTCCTGGTGCAGCGGAAATGAATCCAACTAGGAACCATGAGGTTGCGGGTTCGATCCCTTGCCTTGCTCAGTGGGTTAAGGATCTGGCATTGCCGTGAGCTGTGGTGTAGGTTGCAGACACAGCTTGGATCCCATGTTGCTGTGGCTGTGGCGTAGGCCGGCAGGTACAGCTCTGATTCAACCCCTAGCACCTGGGAACCTCCATATGCCGCGGGTGTTGCCCCAAAAGGACAAAAGACAGAAAGAAAAAAAAAAAAAAGAGTGAGTGAATCCTGAGTCCTCCGTGTGACCCGAGAGCAAAGGAAAGCCCCCAGGACTGAGCAGTTCTCTGAATCTCACCATGTGTCATTGGTCTCCATGCAGCCTGCATACCTCGGAGCTGATTATGTACGGATGCCATCATTTTCCATAAGTCCGATAAGTTCCTATAACTCTATGACATTGACTTGATACAGCTGAAAAAGGAGAAGACTCTAACCCAGCTAGAGTAGACTGTCGAAGCAAAAACTGCACTGAACAAGGTTAATTAAGCAACGAAGGCAACGAAGACTTTATTCAGGGCTTTTGCAGTAAAGGAGAGGGACCGGAACACAGCCTGACCTCAGTGTGATGAAACTAGGAGTGGTAGGGCTCAGTCTACCGGGGCTGGTAGAAAAGTACTGAAGGAAGTTAGGAGAAAGGCTGATCCGCGGGCGGGTCTGGCACTCGAGTTATCCGTGCATCCGCAGATGTTTCTGTCTGCGAGGAGGCATCTGCGTCTGCTAACTGTCACCATCAGGGCTGGGCTCCCATCCTCATCCTCCCGCAGAGCCTGGGAGATAAGGACTGTATCTCACAGCCTCCATGAGCGCATTTCAAAGGCATGGCTCCCAGCTCCTCGACAAAGACACTGCTGGGTCGTAAAAGTGTCAAGAGGCTTTCAGACAGAGTTCCATGTAGGTCAAAGGTGCAGAACATGAATTTACAGTTACAAGTTTTGGAAGGAAAATGCTCAAAGAAAAGGGAGGTCAGGGGCCAAGGGTGAGGAAGAAGCCCATCTCAAGCTTAGGCAAGCTGAAGGAACAGCACCCTAGCCACATCCGTGAAATAGATGTTTGAGAGAGTCTTCAAAATTGCATGAAAGAGGGAGTCCCCAGTCATGGCGAAGCAGAAAGGAATGGACTGGGATCCATGAGGACACAGGTTCAATCCCTGGCCTCACCCAGTGGGGCAGGGATCGGGTGTTGCCATGAGCTGTGGTGCAGGTCGCAGACGCGGCTCGGATCCCGCGTTGCCGTGGCTGTGGCGAAGGCCGGCGGCTACAGCTCCTGTTAGACCCCTAGCCTGGGAACCCCCATATGCCGTGAGTACGGCCTTACAAAGACCAAAACAAAATTAGGAAGTGGGGCTCTTACGTTAATTTCAGCAGCTTGAAGTGCAGTGAGGGTTTATCAGCTACAACAGGCCAGGTTTTCATGTAAGTCAGGTGGCCAGGTGCCCATGGCGTGGGGTACCGCCAAGACCGTGCGCAGATAGCTGACTGCAGCACGCGCTCTACAGCAAAGACGTCCAAACGTGGCCGTCGGGGCTAACCAAGCAGTTCCAGGGGCCTCCAGCCATGAGCCTGGACAGAACTGACTCTGTAGAGAATGGGTTCTACAAACCGCTACCCTCAGACTCAGTCAGGGTCTGGAGAGCCACACTTACAGCCTTTCCTCTCAACTCAGACTTGGTGAAGAAGGGACCTGCCCGAAAGGCATGTTTTTCAAACAGCGTCCAGCCTGAATCTAGCCAGGCAGAGAGGTCCGGGAGCCAATTAGGTGCACAAATGTGGAGAGTGGAAGAACATCTGAATGTAGATGAATAAAAATCAGTATAAAGAGTTAAAGGAGATCAGACTAGAAGTGGCAGTTCAAGAAATGCAGGTCAGGAGTTCCCGTCATGGCTCAGAGGTTAATGAATCCGACTAAGAACCATGAGGTTGCGGGTTCGATCCCTGGCCTCGCTCAGTGGGTTAAGGATCCGGCATTACCGTGAGCTGTGGTGTAGGTCGCACAGGTGGCTCGGATTCCGTGTTGCTGTGGCTGTGGCGAAGGCCGGCAGCTACAGCTCCTGTTAGACCCCTAGCCTGGGAACCTCCATATGCCGCGGGTGTGGCTCTAGATAAAGGCAAAAAGACAAAAAAAAAGAAATGCAGGTCAGGAGTTCCCGTCGTGGCGCAGTGGTTAACAAATCCGACTAAGAACCACGAGGTTGAGCATTCAATCCCTGGCCTTTCTCAGTGGGCTAAGGATCCGGCGTTGCCGTGAGCTGTGGTGTAGGTTGCAGATGCGGCTCGGATCCCATTGTTGTGGCAAAGGCCGGCAGCTCCAGCTCCTGTTAGACCCCTAGCCTGGGAACCTCCATGTGCCGCAGGTGCGGCCCTAGATAAGGCTAAAAGACAAAAAAAAAAAAAAAAAGAAAGAAAGAGAGAAAGAGAGAAATGCAGGTCAGGCCGTCCAGGGAGGGGCAGATGGTCCTGCGAATCGAGGCAGGGACCGGAAGGACACTGAGGTGCGGGAGCCGGAATGGAAAAGAGGAACCTTCAAAGAGGATTGAGACAGAAACAACAGAAGCAGCAAGAACCTAGAGAGAAAAACACAGCAAACAGACAAAATAGAAACAAAGTCCGAAAGATGTTTCAAAGTCCACGGTGTCAGGCTGACACAGCTGTCGGCATAGGTGAGACGGACCCAGCTGGCTGGCTTTCCGGTGGGCCACGGGGACCTGCTGTGACAAGTTCAGTGGTGTGCGCTGCAGGACAGACCATCTCAGTGAATGGGGGAGACAACAGAGGCAACCCTGTATTTCTCCAAAGAAGACCACGAAAAAGACGAGAATTTCTTGGGAGTGTCTGAGAAAAGGACCAAGATCAAGAGAAGGTTTGGAGCCGTTTTGTAGTTAGTTGTTCACCGTGCAGAGGCGGGTGTGCTTCTGTGGGAAGAAGGCAGAGCACAGAGGCTGGATGAAGAAAGAGAAAGAGGAGTAGCTGATGGACGGTGGAGGGCGGGACTCTAGGGCAGCCTCCGAGCGTGAGTGGGAGAAGGGGTGGGGAGAGCCGGAGAGCAGCAGTCCCAGAAAGGGGGCAGCGACCCCCGGGGCTCTGTCCTGGACGCCTCTGTGTCCTCCGTGCAGTAAGACGGATGGACGCATCTGAGCGTCAGCAGGGCTGATGGCCTCGGAAATTCTGGGAGCCATCACCAGACCAGCAGGGAGGAGCTGATGACAGCTACAGGTCGAAGAAGTCAATGCCTGGCGTGGCGGGTACAACAGCAAGGTGTAGAAACACGCACTGGCCCAAGGAGCATGGCTGTGTGTACTTTCTCCAGCAAGAGTCACGGTCCTGGTGCCCCTGTGTGAAGCCAGATGGCCAGGACTGTTAACAGGAAGTGTTGCCGTGGCGTCGCCATCGGAGGACGTGTTGAGTGTGGGTATCATGAGGTCCCTACTGGAGCACGAGGGAAACGCGGTGTTGGCATAACCAGAGAGACTGTCATTACCTGTCCCCACCTCCAGGGGAGATAAGCAAGCCCGGGAGCACATTTCCAGTCCCTCTGTGCAGTTCTCACGCCCTCGCCCTTCCCCAGAGAGGAGACACTCAGCTGACTCTTGAGTTTGGGGACAAGGTCTCCGTGGGGAAGCTGACTTGGACTTGTTTGGCCTGCATGACCCTCTCCTGGATCTTCCCATCCTCAAGGAAGCCCTTCTCTCCTCTGCTTCCTCCTCCGGGCGGCCAGCTGAACAGAGCGCGGCCTTCGGTGTCACCCAGCATCCTTCACGAGAAGCCAGCACGGCGCCCTGGCTGGAGAAGCTGTGTTCAGAGGGGAACACTCAGGCCTCAGGGCCAGACTCTTCTCCAACGAGTGTGACTGTGGAACAGCGGCTGTTTTAATCCTCCTTTGCTTCAGTCAGTGCTTTGCCTGCTACTCTGTTGCCCACGATTCTGAAGGCCGGGAGGCTAACTAAGCTCGGCTGCCCAGGCCAAGGCCTGCTAGCGCTCCCCCAACTGGCTGCCCCTCAGAATGTCCCTGTTCAGCAGAACCGAAGTGGGACATGGCGGTCTGACTTTTAAAGGACTCCCTGGGGGTGCGGGGCTCTGGCCCGCTCCTCTCGGACCGCTGATGTGGTGAGGAAGGGGATCCGAGAAGGCGAGTGGCCGCCTCTCTTCACACACACAACCAAGGCCAGTCCAAGAGCTCAAACATAACAACGCAGGGAATCCGAGGAAGGCGTCTGTGGGTTCCTCCCAGGCCGGCCACCGCGTGCCACCGTGCTCCCTAGTGCAGAGCCCCCGCTAACCTGAGAACCAAGTTCTTTAAAGCAGTGACTTCCTGGCAAATGCAGCTACTCGGCCTTGAAAGACAGAAAGACATGCTCTTTGGACATTTAAGAATCGGTTTTTTAAACAATCTGTGTTTTCGTTTCTATCTTGTGCTCCGCAAAACGTGCTCACTGTCTGAAAAGTCAGAGGCGGCCCAGGGCCTTTGACTGGATTCTTTAATACGTATTAGCGCCGATCCATCTCATTTGTCCGCACCTCATGGTGAAAGTCGCAAGGAAGGAGGCGGGGGTCATGGGGCGGATTTCACCCGAGAGGCCACTGGCCCTGGGCAGCCACAATTCGCTTGCAGTAGCTCCGAGCCCACCCTGCAGCCTCTAAGCCTGGGACGTGTTCCGAGGCTAGACAGCATCAAACCCAGTGTCAAACTGGAGACAAACCAAAGGAAAGCTTCTCCCTGGATTTCAGGATCCAGCCCCCTTCAGCGCCTTCCGAGCCAGTCCCCACTGCGGGACACGATGTGCGGGAGAGCCAGCTTCGCTTTCCTTCTCTATTTCAACAGGCTGCCTGCCGTCCCCCACGGAGGCAGCCGGCGTTAAGTCCCGGGCACCGAGTGAAGCTGTGTCCTCATCACATACTTGACAAGCCGTGCAGCCAAGCACAGACGCTGGCAGGTACCACCCAGAGAAACGGCGGCCCGCAGGGCTGGCTGCAGGAACAGGGCCACGGGCACTCCCTGCTTCCCCAGGGAGCCAGACCTCAGTGGTGGCTAGAAGGCTCCTCTTCCTGTAGAAGAGGTGAACATTCGAATGATCAGTGGGTGCGCACCCAACATCGGGGCGTGAGAAGACGCGAGACAACGGCAACGCCGCCGATGGGAGAAACAGACACACGTCCAGTCATGGCCGGAGATTGCAAAAACCCTCCATCAGTAATCGCGAGATCAGCAGACGTGAGAAAGCTGACCTAACCGGCACTGTCAATAATCTTCATCTCATAGATGTTTACAGATTTCTCCATCCAGAAACAGCAGAACACACATTCTTGTTAAGTTCACATAGAGCACTTACCAAGATAGATCACGTTTTGAAACGTAAACACACATTAACAGATTTAAAAAAGAGAAGTCATACAAAGTATGTTCTCAGAAAACCATGCTGTCGATCCTTTCTCCTCCCTTCCTACCTGACTCCCTGGGGCTCTTTCTTACAGCCTTGGCCGTACAGGAGGCTTCCTGCCAGTTACCAGTTAGCTTCCAGTGAGAACTCTTCCACGCGTGGGTGTATTCTGATGCGTTTGTGGGAGGAGGTGAGTTCCAGGTCCTCCTCCTACACCGTCTTGATCCCCTCCCTGTCTTTCAAGGTACTGGCCTGTTTCATCTCAGGGAGGAAGGGGGGAGCAGTGATCAAGTCAGGACCTGTGCCCCTGGGAGGGTCTCAAAGGAAAAGGAGATTATGCGGGCAGAGATTCCCCCGGGAGGGAGTGGTTCAAAGCGTGTACTGGGCACCCCAGTCCTGGGGTCCAGCACAGGGAAGACAAACTCCTCTGCTTGGATGGAGGGCTGGTAGGACCAACGGCCTGGACCACGGTCGTGAGGAGGTGCATGTGTGGGCTGGCTCCCAGAGCAGGGCAGAGAGGGAGGATTGAAATTTGCTCCAGCAGTTGTTCAATTCCCTGAGATCACCTACGTGTGCCCCCCGAGCCTGAGCTGGACCAGTTCTCCAGCCCCACTTACTCCAAGCTGCAGCTCTGCACTAGAGAAAGGGCTACCATGACCAAAGAAAGAGCTTGGACATGAGACGCAGAGGGGGCGCAGTCCCAAAAGAGCATCTAAGCAAGGCAAGGCAGCCATTACTGGTGCATCAGAAACAGCTCCAGCCTCTGTCTGCAGCTGGATCACTGCAGCCCACGCCCATCACACCCTGAGAGCCTGCATGAGCCCCTCTTGCTCCTGCAATGCTCCCCTCTGGCTCAGGTGCTGGGAGGGATAAAAGCACACATTTGCATGGAGCGGAATCAGCTCAAACCCACTGCTCAAGGATTCTGCTCCAGCAACCTGGCACATGGCCATTCACCCAGAGGGCAGGGATAGCGCCTAAGAAGAGGCAAAGTCTCGGCTCACATCTGGGTCTGGGCCTAGCCCCTCTGTCTTCAGCTCATCTTCAACCAAGGTGTTAGCTGATAATACACCCACAGAAAATATGTGACTTGTGTTCACATTAAATACAGTTCTCCCACCAAAGACAACGGGCACAGGCAGGCTGTATAGGGACACGTCTACACAAAGGTACCTCTTCAGTATCACAACAGGTAACTGTTTCACCTGATGTTATAGAGAAAGGTAAGCAAAATGAGAAGATGGGGGGATTTGTTTCAGTTGAAAGGCCAATAGGAAACCCCTGAAAAAGCAACTGATGAAATTTAAATTTAAAAATTACCAAATAATTCAAATCGTTTGTAATAAAAATGCTAGCTGCATTAGGAAAAGGACAGATGAACATAGTGATAATTTCAGCAGAGAACTATAAAATATAAAAAGGACCCATCAGAAAAGAAGAATACAGAAACTGAAATGAAAAACAGAGCAGTATGAAAGCAATTAAGCAAACTAAGTGATATAGAAGAATATTTAAGGAAAGCTAGAATAACGAAAATTACCAAATCAAAAAGCAGAGGGGACAACATTTTTTAAAAAACAACTTAGGAGAGTTATGGAATAACATAAACACATCAGTATTAGCATGTGAGGGTCCCAGGAGGAAAAGAAAGAGAGAAGGTCAAAACATATTTGATAAAATTGTGACTGAAAACGTCCCAAACCTGGAGAAGGAAACAGGTATCCAGGTATAGGAAGCATAGAGGATCTCAAACAAGGTGAACCCACAAGGACCCATACCAAGACATACCATAGTTAACACAGCAGAAGTTAAAGGGGAAAAGAAAGTTTAAAGGCAGCAAGAGAAAAACAAAGACTCATATGCAGGGGAAACCCCATAAGGCTAGAGCTGACTTTTCTGCGGAAACTTTTCAAGCCAGAAGGGAGTGTCACAATACAATCAAAGTCCTGAAAGGGAAAAACCTGCAGACTCGGATACTCTACCCAGCAAGACTGTCGTTTAGAATTAAAGGAGAGATAAAGAACTTCCAGACAAGAAAAAACTAGAAGAGTTCATTAATACTAAACCTCCTGTAAAAGAAACGTTTGGGACACAAATGCTATCAAATTGACTTGTGATGATTTTTGTACACCTATAATTGAAATAAAATTCATTAATAATAATAACAATATTAATAAATAATAAATAAATAAATAAGCTAGTGTAAAGATTAAAATAAATAAATAAGCTAGTATAAAGATTAGAAACAAAAAATGTAAATTCAATTATAATTATAGCAATTAATAAAGGGATAAACATGATGATGAAAAAAAAATGTGAGAGAGGGGAGTAAAATGCATAGATCTTTTGGAATATATTTGACCTTAAGGAACTACCTGTTTAAAATAAGTAGATATAGTTATAGGTCCACATATATGAATCCCATGGTAACCACAAATCAGAAGCCTACAACGGATACACAAAATCTGCAGATAAAGGAACACAAGTACACCACTACTAAACAAAACCATCAAACCACAAGGGAAGAAACAAAAAGAAGAAAAGGATCGAGAGACATTATAAAACTACTGAAAACAAGTAACACAAAGGCAATAAATACATAGCTATCAATAATTGCTTTAAATGTTAATGGACTAAATGATACAATCAAAAGACATAGGGTGTCAATCTATAAACTAATAATTGAAAATCTTTGAAAGAAAAAGAGTACCCAAATGGTTTCATAGGCAAATTTACCAAATATTGAAGGAAGAAATATGCTCCTTTTCTACAATATCTTCCAGAAAATAGAAGCAGATGGAATACTTAAATTATTCTCTTAGGCCAGCATTACTCTAGTAGCAAAACCAAATGAAGATATTACAAGAAAGTCTAACTACAGACAATACCTCTCGTTAGCATAGACTCAGGAGAGAAAAAAGAAAAGAAAAACTCTCCACGACGGCGCAGGTTCAATCCCTGGCCTTGCTCAGTGGGTTAAAGATCCGGCGTTGCTGTGGCTGTGGTGTAGGCCAGTGGCTACAGCTCTGATTCGACCCAGCCTAGCGGTTGAATCGGAGCTGTACCTGCTGGCCAATGCCACAGCCATAGCAATGCCCCATCCAAGCCACGTCTGTGACCTGCACCACAGCTCACGGATCCTTAACCCGCTGAGCGAGGCCAGGGATCAAACCAGCAACATCATGGATACCAGTCAGATTTGTTTCCACTGAGCCACGATGAGAACTCCTATCTCTATATAGTAAAATGAACATTTCCCTCAAATTAATTCAAAATGCATCTTTGGCCTCAGTGTATAATGTGAAACTATGGCAGTTCTGGAAGAAAACATGGGAAAAAGATGATGTTACTTTGCATTTGATGATAAGATTTTAGATATAATAACGAAAGCAGAATCTGTGAAGGGAAAAAGCTCACAAGTTGGAATTTATAAAATTAAAACTTGATGTTCTGTAAAAGATGTGACGATAATAAAAATCAAAGCCACTGACTGGAAGAAAATATTTGCAAAACTCATAACAAATTAAAGACGTATTCACCATGTGCAAAGTATGCTTATGACCCAACAATGAGAAATAAACAACCCGATTTTAAACTGTGCAAATGATCACGTCACCAAAAAGATATAAATTCGGCACATAAGCAAATCAAAAGACCTTCAACAGCATTTGTCATCAGGGAATTACCAGTTAAAAGAGCAAGCAGATATTACTGATTCCAATTAGCATGGAAAACAAAACGAAAAAACCTGCCAGTGACTTAAGACGGACTCTCAATTATTGCTGGTGGGAATGCAAAATGACACAGCCACTTTGGGGGCAGTATGGCAATTTCTTAAAAAAACTCATCTTACGACACAAATCAGCAATAACATTCCTTGGTATTTACCCAACTGAATTGAGAACGAATGCCTCTAAAAACGCTTACATGTACATGTGGGTAGTGTGTTCATTCACTGTCACCCCAAACTGGAAGCAGCCAAGATGCCCTTCAGCCGATCAATGGATAAACAACCGCAATGCATCCCTCCAGTGGAGGCTGGGGATCCTTCGGGCAGAAGGCTGAAGTGACAAAACATCTACTACAAATACAGGAAACAATCTCACCAAAAGGAATGAGGGAAAACCTTTTTCTCCTAAGCAAATTTAGGTATTAGAGGAATCGGTACAAATAAAGGCAAAAGAAATGAGACAGAGAAAAGTATGTAACTGATAAAGTTATTTCACACGGGAGTGCAGATTGGCAGGTCTGCGGCTGATCTCTGTGGGCGCTGGAACTGAACAACCAGGAGGAAGGACTCCGGGATCCAGCTTTCTCACTACTGACCCGGGAGCCAAGGAGGAGACTAGAATAACCTGTGAGGGAATAAAATCTCAGATACCCATATAAATTAACATTTAGCGTTATTAGAAATATAAGAAATACTTAAAGTATTTAAAGGTAGCCTGGCAACGTCCTTATGCTGCAGGGGCAACCCTAAAACGACAAAAAGAAAATACATTGGGTAGAAAACTAATCTGAATTTGGGGTATGCACTGTAGTTAATAATAATGTATCTATATCGTTCATTAATTGTAACAAATTACGGTACTGGGGCAAAGTATCAATAAGAGTTGGGAAACTGGTGGTCAGGTATATGGGAATTCTCAGTACCACCTTAACAACTGCTCTGTAATTTTAGGGCTATTCTAAGTAGTTCCTGCCTCCTGCCGTGGCTCAGCAGAAACAAAGCTGACTAGCATCCATGAGGATGCAGGTTCAACCCCCAGCCTCAGTGGGTTAAGGATCTGGTGTTGCCGTGAGTT
Organism: Catagonus wagneri; assembly: GCA_004024745.2. Taxonomy (NCBI): domain Eukaryota; kingdom Metazoa; phylum Chordata; class Mammalia; order Artiodactyla; family Tayassuidae; genus Catagonus; species Catagonus wagneri. Next base: position 21,904,708 of record PVHT020000009.1, on the reverse strand, counting down.
GTGGTGTAGGTCACAGACGCAGCTTGGATCCTGTGTTGCTCGGGCTGTGGTGTAGGCTGGAGGCTACAGCTCCCATCTGTCCCCTAGCCTGGGAACCTCCATATGCAGCAGGTGCAGCCCTAAAAAGACAAAACAAAAATTATAGGAAAAAAAAAGACTATTCTAAGATAAAATACATATTTTTCGTGAAGAGGACACCTCTAAAAAACTGGATGCTTATACCAAAGAGACTGAGATGACCGGGAAGAGTCTTTTTTTTTTTTTTCAGCTATTAGTGTTAGTTTTCCTAAAACTGCGATTAATGCCCCCCATTATTCTTTTTGTTAAGAGCTTTCTACATAATCCAAACATCACCGTCATCATTCTCATCGTGTTCATCTTCATCATCATCATCACCACCATCATCGCAAACACTTCCAGGCTTACATGGGTCCTAAGTGCTTCTCAGAGTTTAACTGATTCTATTCATCTATTCCAACACCCTAACAGGTGGATTCCATGGAGAAGCCGAGACATAGGCTGGGTGAGTTTCCATGTAGTACAGTTGGTGAGGGAGCCAGGATTCATCTGCCGCTGTTCCATTCGAGCGTGCATACATCTATCGCCATGCAATCCTACCTCCGTGAGCAGACCAACCCCCCAAATGACAGGATACTGACCCTTGGGAAACCAAAGGATCTGCCATTAGTTGGCTGCAGTGGGCGAGTCTGGAAAAAGCACCTTTTACTTCTGTGCTGTGGCAAATAACAAGCCAGCCTTTCTTGAACTGGATCAGTCGCGAGAGGGCAGGGCAGGACTTTTGTCACCCATGAGCAGCGCAGGAGTGTCATGGCATCTAGTTGGCACTAACGCACCGGGCGTGGGAACAGTGGAGAACCGGGCCGGGTCTGCGCCTCCCGGCAGCTCCATCACCCCATATCCATGTGTTTGGCAGCTGGGAGAACGTGTTAGTTCAAACGAAATAGTGACAAAAGGCAGAGGGAAAGAAAGGAGATGTGCATTCTTCAATTATTTCGTTGTAACATATGTTAAATAACTGTAATCTGTTTGTTTTCATGTTTCGTTACTAGGAACTTTCGCCTTATCTCCAAAGAACAGAAGACAGCCAAGTCACAACAGTCTTGCCTCTTTCTAAATAAGTCATTTACGAGCAGTGTGTGCAGTGCTGACTCTGTATGAGCAGCATATCCTGGCTACTTAGCACCGAGAATTAGCTTCCAGACACTTCATAACTAGCAGACCGGTACTCCTCGCAAAGCCATTGCAAGCAATACCTGAGACTCTTCTTGTCAGGGCGCCGCAGGATGAGAGCAGCACCTGCTGAGGCTGACACCCAACCACCCTGGGAGGGTCTGTCCCATCATTCCAAGTCTGAAAAACTCTTCACCAGTCTGGAAAGAACCAACCACGACATCAACTCAAAGAGCCAGTCAGAACAGCACAAGGGACAGAACTGGGGCTTTGGAGCCAGGACGCAAATGGTGATGCCGGCCCTTGCCAACTGTGCCTCAGGACTAAGCATTTCGTCTCCATGAGTCTCAATTGTCCCGTCCAAAAATTCGCTATATGATAAACTACACCCCAAAGAGCAATGTGAGACTTAAGCGTGTGTGGAAATATCCAGCCATGATAATAAACATGAATCCAGTTTTATTTATTTATATTACTCTCTGCACCACACCCTCAGATAATTGAGATGGAATTTAGTCTCGTTTAATCCCAGGAGTAGGTTAATCTCGTAGCAGTACTTAGAACCAGCACTTAAGGGAGGGAGACTCACTGTCATGTGACGGAGAAACAAACCAGCTCGTTAGTGATCTTGAGACCTTCTCTCTTACCCTAAGGAGATGTGCAGCTCCTGTCCCTGGGTTGAAACTTGGAAGGAATATGGTGAGGTCAGATCAGCTACCAGGAGTGGGAATGCGGTTTGTTGGAAGAGGCCAGGAAAAAAGTCTGCAAGATGATGAAGAGCAAGCCAGAGTGTCCTAAATAAGTGACATATCACCTGAAAGATGGGTCAGGACCATTGCTCTCTACTGTAGTCTCGTGGTGGGTCATTCCTTCCGAGCCTTGTCACCACTATCCTCCGAGAGGCAACCACCGTTTCCATCTGGAAGGTGAGAAGCCTGGAGCACCGCGAGACGGAAGACCGGTCCAAGTTCATACCAGCCCAGTCCCCCTGAGCCGGAGCCCCCCAACCCAGGGGCTCCCCTGCCGCCAGCACTCCCCAGGCTCTGAGCATTGCGAGGACAGTGCGGTGGCTTATTTAGCTTTGCTTCGCTGTAGCCCAGCAGCCCCGGCTGCCAAGTCATAAATAGTTGTGAGATGAGTGCTGTCTACGTTGTAACGATTTGACACAGGCAATGTCATGATGAAACGGGTGCTTGGGGCGCGTTAGTCTGATAGAGTGCAGGTTGGCTGGACCAGAAATGTGGGAGTGGAGATGAGAACCAGAAAGATGTCCTAAGGGACTATTACAGTGGACTGGTGTGATGACATCCGAGGCAGCCCGAGAGCTTAACCCTTCTTTCTCCACTGCGTGTAACGTGGCTTGAAGAAGCCACAGAGCCTGCGGTATTGGGCCACTTTGCATAATCATTGTCCATTTACTGCAGCTCACCTTTTATCTCTGTGGAGTGAGAGACCCTCTGCCTCTCCTGCAGGTTCCTCAGGGATGGGTACTCATTCCAGTAGCTTCCCAAAGCGGTTCCTGGGAGATAGCAGGATGGATTAAAGAAGACCACGCTTATGTCGCATAGCCTACTACCTAAGTGACTACGTTAGCTATGAGGTTAGTCCTTACACCATCATAGGTGTCTCCTTGTGACTCTGAGCATCTGATTACTTGCATTGTCGTCCAGGTCCACACGAAGTCTTGACTATAGTAGGTCTTTCCACTTAAGGCTTCTTAAAATGCATATCCACTCACGTATGCAACACAGAATTATCATACGCCGGCTATCCACCAGGCAGTCTCGTCCATTCTAGTAGCGAAACCACGTCTCTGCTTCTTAGAATCTACATTTTAGAGGGACGAACAAGCCAGAAAGGAGTAACCCACTCAGGCCTCTCTTTGTTTCAAGGCTTCTAGTCACTTACCATCCGGCTTGGGAAGAAATCAAAACTTAGCCTGACCTGGAGGTTCCAGCAGGTTCTCGCTCGCGCCCCTCTCTGAGCTCCCTACTGTGGCTCTCTTTCTTTTGAATCCGATTTTCAAGCTATCCTGAAGGGTAGATGTTCTTACTAAGCGTTCGGTATTCTCTTCCGAAATTTTCTGGGTTTCTGCTAACTTCGAGGACTGGAGGGAAGCCCCCCCCCCCGACCTTGCTCACCAGCTGTTCCTCTTAGAACCCTCAGCTTAGACGGCAAGTCCCCTTCCAGAAAGAGTCCAATAGAACCCACTCCGAGTGGACAGACTTCCTCCTCCTTCTGCCGTCGTACTTGGGAGCGTTTTACAATTACCTCCTTTAAGGACATGCGTTTTATTCTTATCTCTGTGAACTGAGTGATGGGACCACAACCATATGTGCTTAGTGTCTGTCTACGGAAGGAAGGAGGAAAGAAGGGAGGAGAGAAATGAGAAAGGGTTACGTTAGGTCTTCTAACTCTCCTTTGCCGTCATTTTGCTCTGTGATTAAACATGACTTCCTGTGGGTCTGTCCTATCCTTAGTTCAGTGACGACCAAACATGAGGTGGGAGACATGAGAAACATGAGAAAGCGAGAGAAATATGGAAGAGCTTAGAATGGAAGAACCAGTGGCTGGTGACGGCTCCAACCATGAAATCAAAGGCAAAGAGTTTTCCTTGTCTTGGGAACAGAGCAGACAGATTTAAAAAGTGAAAGCAACGTACTTTCACAGATAGTTCAAGAATCGGATGCTTGAGTGTCCCCATCTAAATTAAAGTATTCGTAAGAATGTAAAATACGCACTAATGTCGAGCCAAGCACGAAAGCCTTAACATAAATATATGAGAAACCACTGCCCTGAATTGTTTTACAGGAATACAGATCATCCGAAGCTTCCCTACCGAGCTTCAACCCAACAGACATTGACAGTGAATCACGACGTGTCCAACAGGTTTAGCTCCTTGCCTGAAATTCCTCCCTCTCCTCTCAACTTCAGATCAAGGGGCGCTCCCAGCTCGAAGCGTGTATTTTCTTCTAAAGCGCTTACAAGGGCTTTGAGCGATCCATGCAACTGTGATGACATTTAAAGTGAAACCAAAGGAACCAAATGTTCATTAATTTACATACTGAGTATTCAGCTGAGGCATCGTCTGCTTTGTGAGAATCAGCAGCGGGGCTGAGGAAGGCAGGGTAAGAGGCGAGGTGGAAACCTGGAGATAAGGCGCCTGGGCGAAGCTGGCCGAAGACGTACTGGAGGGAAAGCCAGTAGCCAGTCAGGAGCCGGTCCTCAGAGGGGCCGCCAGGCACGAGCCTCTCCACGGGGCTGGATACTGAGGTTGGCACTGAACGAGGAGAACAGACGTTTCAGGGGAGAAGCCGCGTGGTTGGGAGTTGAGGAGTATCACCCTGAGATGAGCCTGCTCTTTAGATTCGGACGTAGGTCACTGTCCGTACTGGGGGTTTCTTCCAGTCGGCATAACTGCAAGATCCCATAAGGGTTCCAGTGTTGCTTGAAAATTCCCGATCAAACTCGAAGGCTCAGAACAGCCCTGGGGTCTTTCGGAGAGGAGAGAATCTTCACCCAAAGACTCTGCTCTTCATAAAGCAATGATTCTCACTCACGGCCACCACCCTGAACTGCGGCACCCTCACCGCATCGTTAGTTTAGCATCCCTTTCCGGGGTCCTTGTGGATTTGAAACTGGTGCCTGAATGGGCAGAACCCTAAGGAGGGAACCTCAGGGCAGCTCTCCTATTACAGCTCTCTCTGAACTAGTTGCACTTGCTTCTATTTGTAATAACATGTATTATTGCAGCGTTTTTGAGTTCTCGGTGCTTTCAAATACATTATCTCATCTGGCCTAAGGATCTGGCACAGCTGTTAGGCGTAAGTAAACATCTGGGAACTCTGATTTACTAGTCTGCCATTAACCCATCAACAAACAGTCACTGAGCAGCTACTGCAGGCCAGTCACCGCACGGCTACAGGATGACCCGGGAGAAGGGGGAGAAGAAAAAAGAAACCCGTGATGACATGAACTGGAGGAGATTTCAAGTTGGAGGATAAAAAGACCGTTCACAAATATTCAAGTCTCGAGAAAAATATTAGTATTATCTGAAATTTCATCCTTCATCATTTCTGCCATTTTTTCCAGGTAAGTTTGATCATCTCTACTCGTGGTTGCACCTTCAACTTTAGAAACACGGTTCCGATATTATGTAGCCCAAGTCTTTCTGGTTAGGACTACCTTCAGAAAATCATCTTCTTCCGTGTCCTCTTGGTGCTTCAAACTCAGTCTGTCAAACTGTGGATATTTCTCCCCAAATCTAACCTTTATTCTATATCCCCCTTCTAGTTCCTGGCTCCATTTCTAGATACTCACTCCAAGTTCATTCTCAGCAACTATAGATCTTTCCCACTACTTTTCTTTCAAATTGATCATCAGATCCTTTCGGTTTAATTTAAAACATAGTTGTGCTGTGCCTTTTTTGCTTTTGTTAAGCTAGTACTTAACACTTAATAAAGCACAGCATTTATTACACCATCTGCTAATTATGTGCTTACACGTCCCTTGCTTGTGCAATCAGCTCATGAGAGCTCTGCCCAGTCTTGCACACCGTTAGTACATGGAAGAAAAAGTAACTATCTGCTAAACGAAAGAATTGATGATTGTGTAATGTGATTATTTTCCTTCTTGTACTAAGTGGCGTATTCTGAGACGTCCCCCGACGTTCTCACTGTCTGGTGTTTGAACATTTTCACCCAGTTACTATGCAGAACAAAACACGAATCCAAGTACTGCTGTGAGGGCTTTCACTTCATATGATATTAAGTTCCCAAATAAGTTGACTTTAGGAGAAATTATCTTTGCTGGGATGGGCAAAGTCAGGTAAACCCTTATAAGAAGCTACGCCCCTTTGGGACTGGCGCATGCACACTGCGGTATGTGGAATGACTGCCCACCAGTGACACCAGCACAGGGATCTCTACCCAAAATTCTGTGATAATCTGTCTGGGAAAAGAATCTGAAAAAGAACGGATGTGTGTGTACGTGTATAACCGAATCACTTTGTTGTACAGCAGAAATTATCACAACCTTGTAATTCAACTGTACTTCAATAAAACTTTTAAAAAGAAGATAAAATGAGAAAAAGAAGGAATATAGATGGATGACTGTGTCGCTTTGCCACACAGCAAAAACTGGTAGGACATTGCAAATCAACTATACATCAATTAAAAGACTGTCTCAAAACAAAGAAAACAAAAAATAAACAAACAAAGGAACTAAGCCCTTCCTGGAAAAAGAGATTTCAAGGAATGAGGGGGACTGGTAACAGAGAGGTCTTCCACTTGGGCCTTTAAAAATGGAAGGGGCCTCGTGGTGAGGAGTGTGGATGGCTGCCAGGAGCCGAGAATGTGTCCCAGCTGCCTGTCAACAAGGAGGTGGAAACCTCAGTCCTACAGCCACAATGAACTAAATCCCGCCAACAACCTGAAAAGGCTTGGAAGTGAATTCTTCCCCAGAGAGTCCGGAAAGGAGCATGGCGCTGTTGACACCCTGACTCCAGACTCATAGATCGACAAGAACAGAATCCAGCCGCACCTTGCCCAGAAAATCTAGGGAGCTATGAGCTGATAAGTGGGGGGTGGGGTGGGGGGAGTCGTTTGGTTGGTTGTTCCTGTTTGGTTGGTTGGTTGTTTGGTTGGTTGTATCTGTTTTTATTTTTTGGCTGTGCCTGTAGCATGTGGAAGTTCTGGGGCCAGGGACTGAACCTGCCCTACAGCAGTGACCCAAGCCGCTGCAGTGACAACACTGGATCTTTAACCTGCTGCCCCACAAAAGAACTCCTAAATGGGGGGTTTTTAAGTTGCTGGGTTTCTGGTAATTTGTTCTTCAGTAAAAGAAAACTAACATGCTTTTCTTCTAATTGTGCAAGGCTTCATAAGGATAATGCTTGTACGTGGCCATGTCGATGTATGCCTTAGAATTCAGTACAGGCTGTATATACCTGATCGTCAGTTCTCCAGGAAGGACGCCCTCTATGATTGCAAAGAATGCTTTGAATTACTAAATATTAATATATTAAGAACAAGTGAAAAATGTTAAAATGTAAATTGTGAAAAATTATGGCATTCTATCAAAAACACTATGTAATGCCCCATTAGAAGCCTTAAACTGGGTATTTCCGACATTTTGTTTTGGCCACCTGTTGGCCCAATAAATTAGTAATTTATTCACAGGTCTTCAGAGAATGTTGGCTTCAAAAATCTATACCACCTTCGGCCGATTCGTTTCCACTAAAGATACAAAAAAGTCTGTCAAACACAAGCATCTGTGTCCAAAGTTAAGCGCCAAAGATATAGCATCTCCTTAAGCCTCTTATTCTAGAAATGATCTAAAATTCATGAGTCTAAGATTATTTCACCCCCTACTTGTATTAAACGACTTGAGCAAGAGCGTGTAACCCATAGCTTCCATAAATTGCTAACAAATAAAAGAAAACAACAACGAAAGATGCCCGGGAATGAAGTTGGGTAATCTCAAGAAAATATCCCAGTATACAGAAATTTAAGCAGAGCCAGGTATTTAATTTTCAGCCCCTCGGAATAAATTGGTTGCTTGTAAGGACTTAACTTTTTGAAGTGTACCTTTTATGCTAATGAGGGAAATTATGTTTATGCAGCGGGCTTGGGTTATTTGCATGGAAAAAATATTTCCCTCCTTCCGACCCTTAATGACGGTTTCTTAGTCATCCTAGGCCCCCGTCATAATAGCTCTTCGGATCTGGGGGTGATGCCACTAGAATAAAACCAGTAGGTCCATCCTGAGTGCATTCTTTTCTCTCTTTTCTTTTAAATTTCTTTTTATGGCCACATATGGAAGTTCCCAGGCTAAGGGTTGAATCAGAGCTGCAACTGTCAGCCTACACCACAGCCACAGAAATGCCAGATCCAAGCCACATCTGCAACCTACACTGCAGCTTGCAGCAACACCAGATCCTTAACCCACCGATCGAGGCCAGGCATTGACCCGCATCCTCATGGATACTAGTCAGGTTCTTAACCCTCTGAGTCACATTGAGAACTCCCCTGAGTGAATTCTTGTGGATGCTATTTATGAGAGCTGTGAGCCAGGCAGACGTTTCAACTCTCTGAGATCATTTCAGCTGACATTCCACCCATACCTAACCCTAACCCTAACCTAACCCTAACCCTAACCTAACCCTAACCCCAGCCCTATGTGTCCCCATACACTATGCTGTCCCTATGTCTACACCTATACCCACACTCGTGTCTTTATATCTGTCCCAAAGTGTTGTTTTGAGAGTGCAGTTCCAGGTAAGATAGTTCCAGGTAAAACATAACCCCTAGTAGTTCCCCCACAAATATTCCTTCTGAAGGGGTTCCCAGGGAGACTTCAGCTGATGTATTTCAAATTCTGCGGAGCGGTGGTTGCTGGACTTTAAGGAGATGGGCCGTCAAAGTGGAGCTTGCAGTTGTTCAGCGGTCATAAACCATCTGTGTTCTTGAAAAACATGCATGCAGTTCAGCTGTAATTTACCAACTGAGCATTCAGTCCTGTGATCAAACACCCTCGTTCACTCTTTGCTCGGCCGAGAGGCACTGCCTCACCCTTCTCAGCAACAAGGCCCTGCTCCTCCCCCAGCCCGTGGCTCACTTTCAGTGCTCAGGATAAAGAACAATGCATTGCCATGGAAACCGGCATGGCCAGAAGCCCGAGGTGCAGAAAGGACCATTCCCACCAGGACAACGATAAGACACCAACAGGGTGTCAGCCAAAGTCTGGCAAAGGAAGAAATGAAGGGGAGGTTTCTGAATGTGGACGGGGTTGCACCTGTCTATTGGTGGACAGGGGACACACTGCCCAAGATACTGGCGTCCATCCATCCTAGGAGCTCACATATCCACAAACACTTTCTGAAGGACCACTATGTGCCAAGCCTAGAGCTAGATTCTCAAGACACAAAGAAGAGTAGAAGACAGTCCAGTCCCTGAACTTTTCAGTCCCTCCAGAGAGAGAAACAAAATGTCTCTGTACCATCAGCTGTAGGAGAAAGCCAGATAAAGCTTGCCATTCAACACCTAAATGGCTTCTGCTTGTAGAGTCTGGACAGTGGAGTCAAAGAAAAATTCATAGAAGTGACATTTGAATTAGAACTGGAGTTCAGAGAGACCTCCAGGCAGCAGGAGGTGAAAGACACTCTTGGCAGAAGGCTCTGCAAAATCAGTCAGACTGACAGCCGATAGAGAGGAGAGGAAGCTTTATGTAATGTCAAGTACAAAAGCAACCAAGGGCTATCTAGGGTGTAGACTGCTGTGTGATCTTGTCCAGTATAGATATGCACCTGCAAAGATGCACCTTCTCAGAGTTCCCATTGTGGCTCAGTGGTAACGAACCTGACTAGTATCCATGAGGATGCAGGTTTGATCCCTAGGCTCGCTCAGTGGGTTAGGGATCGGTGTTGCCATAAGCTGTGGTGTGGGTCGTAGACTCAGCTCGGTTCAACCCCTAGCTTGGGAAATTGCATGCGCCTCAGGTGGAGCCCTAAAAAGACCAAAAAAAAAAAAAAAGGTGTATCCTCTCTAATGCTAATCCTACAAACCCAACTGTGTAGGCACTGGGGTCTGGTGACAGCCCGTTACTCAACCGCCTACATTCTGCAGACCCTCAGCTATTTAATTGCTCACAAATGCCACTCTGAATTAAAATGCTTATTTGGAATGAAGCAAAACTGCTGTCAAAATTGCTCAGACAAAAATGCACATCAAATCTCAGATTAATGAAGTTCAAGTGCATGTTTAATCCTTTCTCATGTTTTCCACCGTAAGCAATAGGCTTCCCTTATTCTGAATCCGTGTAATATTACACCGACAAAAGTCATGCCTTTCTTTATAAGCTCTCTTAGTTCTATGCTCAGACAGCCAGCGATCCCAGTTTTATCTCCATTCCAGATCATTCACATAAACAGGTCTATTAAAACGTGCTCCACTCTATTTCTTCCTATGGTTTTACATGTCAGTTCCAAGAAAGGGTTGAATCAAGAGCACATTGCTCATCCTAAAGATTAAATGTTTCCATCCTCTCCAATTTCCTTGACTTAGTCCCACTCTGCACAACTGCTGTTGGCTCAGGACCCAGTTATCCTTCGCTAGTACCAATAAACCTGAGTCAAAATATCTATCTAATTGGAAGCTTCTTTGGGGTGTCTTCCTGATGATTTAGGGGCGTATGGTCTTCATACCAAACCATGAACATGCCGTTCAAGCGTGGCACAGCGTGTCCCCTGCCCAAGGCAGCAAGGGTCCTGTTCCCTCTGCCCTTCACTCTGCAAACGGAAGCTGGGATGTTTCCAGCAAGAACACGAGGATATATGTGTGACGTCCTCACGCAAGACGGCTCATGATCGCCAGGCCTTGCTATTGTCCATCTGAAGAGCGGGCCTCACTGTTTGTAACCTCTGAATGCTTCTCCCGTGACACTTCAGGATCCACAGCCCCGGGGCGTGAGGGCTGCTGTTCACGTCACTGAACTACATCGGAGCTGGGCAAGCAAACAACAGGCAGCGCACATCAAAGGAGCCACATCAAGACCAATGAGTGGGGGAGTTCCCGTTGTGTCTCAGTGGTTAACGAACCCCACCAGTATCCATGAGGATGCGGGTTCAATCCCTGGCCTCTCTTCGGGTTAAGGATCCAGCGTTGCCATGAGCTGTGGTGTAGGGCGCAGATGCAGCTTGGATCCCGCCTTGCTGTGGCTGTGATGGAGGCCGGCAGCTACAGCTCCGAATGGACCCCTAGCCTGGGAACCTCCATGTGCTGCAGGTGTGGCCCTAAAGAGACAAAAGACCACAAAAAATAAATAAATAAAGGAGAATGATGAGTGGCTTAAGAAAAGGATGGATGAAGGAAGGAAAGAATATTACAGCCAAGGTAACCGCCTGGTTTTGGAACAGGCCACGTCTTGGAATTCCAAGTAAAAGAGAGCACCGAGAATACACATCTACTCTCAGCACTTTCCTCTTTGAAGAAGGTAAACACAGACTGAATTCAGACGAAGTTTACAAGTTTATTCTGCAGACGTAGAATCTGGGGCGATTGCTGTGCCTGTTATCACCAACTACGACATTATCCCATATCTAATAAATCAGTGCTGTCATTGTTAACTCATGCTGTTCACCATGTTTTCTAACTGTTGTCTCACTTTATAAAGAGAGAGAGAGCGGGTCCTCAGTCCTCTTTAATTCATCTTCAGGCTTCCATCTATTGCTTTTTCCTGATATTCTATTTTTTTTTTACTTTCTCTAGAAAAAAAATTGCTGTTCCTTTCTTGTGGAAGCACTTAAAAAATCACCAATTACAATGTAAAGTTCTTTCATTCATTGTCCATAGATATTTTCATCACGTTTTCCGCACCCATGCTGTCCTACTCCAGAAGCTGGACCTGGGACAAGCGTTAATTCAGCTTCCAAAGTGCCACCACGGGAAACAAGTAGAAGCAAAGGGGAAATGGCTACAATGACACCCAAGTCTCGTTAAAACCTGGCAGCCGTGCTCATCAGATCCAACCAGCTCTTACAGCAGAGGCAACAAAAGTGAACCAAAAATGCCGCCGATGAGATGCTGTGTTTCTGAAGAGTTAATTTCCAGGAAAAAGCCCACAGTCACAGGAATTTCCGGGAAAAAGCCCACAGTCGCAGGATAGGACCTGGAGCCAGGACAGCCCTCATTTTCTCCACATCGGGCTCTCTTCTGAGTAGAACAGTGTGTGTGTGTGGGGGGGGTCTCTCTCTCTCTCTCTCTCTCTCTCTCTCTCTCTCTCTCTCTCACACACACACACACACACACATACCTGCAGAGAGCTTTAAGCACCTGGCCAGCTCAGATCGCAAGAGGAGAGAATCTTAGAGCTGGATGGGGCTGAAGTCAGCTGATTCAGTCCTGTCCCCAGCCCCCACGCAGGGTTAACTCTGCACTGTCCCATCTGTGACCCTGCACCCTGGAATGGAAGTATTTCTGGATACACGGTCCTTCTAGCCAAGCCACGGTCTGACTTCTGATGTGCATTAAAGTGTGCCCATCGTGACCTGTGTGACAGTGGGTCCTATCCCTGACACCTCCACTCATATCCAAGTCCCATCTTCAGAGAGCACCTGTGTCAGGGGCTCCTTGTGGGCGTGGGGTCTCACCGAGCTCATGCCCCTCACTGCGTGCATCATTCTCTGCCGATGCTCAGAAGACAGAAGCCACGCTGCTCTGGGTGTGAGCACTGGCCGTGCCTGGCACAGAGAGTGCCCCACTGCCCCTGAAATCAAGACACAGGCACTTCCCGTAAATTCACAGCCAGGTATTGTGGGCTTTAGTCTGAAAAATGTATAGAATTCTGATCGCCGGCAATCTTGTGAACAATTGCCCATAAATTCCTGGAAACTCCTCCTTAAATATGACCCAGTTAAACTGCATCCTGTTTTCTTGGTCTGAGTTCCCTTGTTTTGAATAATTCCGAAGCTCAGTTCTGTCATCTGCTGTATTAAGTCTCCCTCCCAGTTTTGTGTCATGTGCAAATCTCCTAAGCATGTGTTTTGTGCCTTGATCCAAACCACTGAATAGACATGAACACATGACAAAGAACAGGACCCCACTGAATGCGTTTTAGGGTTTTCCCCTTTGACTGACACCAATTAATTAGCAGCAGCTTTTGAGTAGATTGTTAAAGCAACTCTGACCTATTGGACTGTGATTTCATCGAGCGCACAGGCATATCACAAGGACAGCTGCATGCTGTGCAGAAGTGGGGAGCCCGTCTAAGCCACGTCTGATACCCCGGCAGAATGAGCTCCTTAAGTTCAAGTCCTGCTCTTCATGTATCTTTGTGTCACCAGGACCGAGCAAAGTGAATCTACTCAACACAGGGAGAAAACACGCTGCTTTTTTGTGAAACTAATTGAGCCAGACCTGGTGATTCCTGCTCCTTTTTAAGGGTCCATCAGCCTGTTTGTAATCACCGCCTCACTGTTGTCAGTGACCAGTGCTGAACCGACTGGCCCATCGTCTTAGGAATTCAGCCTTTCTCCAGTTTTGAAATTGGAAAAATATTTGCCTCCTCCACTCATCTGGCTCCTCTCCCACAAATCAGTGTTTTCTCATGGAAAAAGAGCTCCCTAGCAGATACCTTCACATCCTCTGCACATCCTCTCAGGCCGAGATTATCTTCTGTGGGGCTGGCATCTGGCCCTCTCCTGGGCCACCCGATCATTTTCTTTCCTGCTGCCCTCTCAAAGATGCACAGCCTTTTTGCTCACAGCTCTGGATTTAGCCTGAAAACTGTCTTCCAGGGGAAGATGATGGAAATCAAACGCTGCTCAAAAGGACGTGTCCACTCTTTGTCTTCTCCTAACATTATAAATTTCCCTAAGAGTCAAACCCTTCTTTTTTCTCTCTGTTTGCTCTTCAAGAGATCAAGTGGTTCCATTCGTTGGTTGACAATAAAGTGGAAGATTTCCCAGAAAATTAAAAGTGGAAAAAAAAAAAACTTTTAGGGGGTCTTTTTTCTTCTCTTTAATTTTCTGGAGAATAAAAGTGAAAAAAATAAGTACAAAAGTAGTGAATGGGATAAGCTTCCTGAATTTTGTGAAAATAGAATCTGGAACACAGAGCTGATGAGCATATAAGTGAAAAATCTGAATCTGTAAGAGGATCTGTAAAAAACAAGCTGTCATATTGGTGAGTCTTAAACATTCTATGTGTTCTCATGGATCGTATTATTCAGAACTTATTGAAATAATAGTAATGTGAATATTAATGATAATAATCATTATTAATGGAAATAGAATTCCTTGGGAGTTTTACTGCAATGTTTTAAAAATATCAAAACACACAGAATGATACGTGCATGTTCCTTTTGTATGTGGACATGCGTCTCTCCGAGGGACCTGAGATGGAGCAGGTCCCGGTGCCAGCTCTTTTCCCGAGACCCTGACTTGTTTGGAATATCTCTTGGTAATTGATTCCTGTCCTTCTGGCAAGCCACCTGTGAGCTAAGGCGGAAGCTGAGCAGGCGGAGTGGATGGGTGGAGTTGGGTCGTGTTTCTAGCATTACTTCATTACACTGCAATGCAAGTTCTTAGCTCCTGAATCCACACATTTTTTTAACAGGGTGTGTGGTTGATTTATTCATGCCATTCAGGTCAGGCAATCTGAGGATCTTTTTTATTTAAAATTTAAGAAAATATTCTTCTTGATAAATCTTGAGCTGAGAATACGTATGGGTGATTTAGAATGGTCACCTAAGTCGATCTAAATTTGTCAGCATCAGTGACAGACTTGTTTGTTTAAGGCACATGTTGGTGCCAAGTGAATATTAATTGTGCTACTATTAAATCAATCCAATCTAGGGACAAGTCAAACTATTTATTTTTGCTTCAAGATTTAAAATTGCATCCCAAGACAAGGAATTGGTTTTGTTTGTTTGTTTGTTTGTTTGTTTGTTTGTTTGTTTGTTTGTTTGTTTTAGGGCTCTGAGCTCCTCCACACTTATTCTGTGTTTCCTGTTGAGTTACTATAAGAGTTTGAGGGGATGTAACCGCCTCTGAGCACAGGGAGAATAGTGGAGTGAGGGGCCCCACCAGACCTCCCTGGAAACTTTGGTGGTCCCTCAGTAGGTCTCAGCGTGCGGTCCCAAGGCCAGCGGTATCAGCATCACCTATAAACTAGAATACATCCTAGGATTCCTGGATCACAGACCCTAGGGATGCAGCTCCTCAGTCTCGTTTTAAGGAGCCTCCAGGTGATTCTGCTCTCTGCCAGCATTTGGGAACCAGTGACCTGGACATATTCACTGGGCGGACCAAACCAACTCGCTGGAAGCGGCTTCATTAAAGACCAATGAGACAACATCAGGAAAACGGATTTCATGCAATCAGACTTTTATATATGCCAACGATAAGGACTGATGCCAACACTTTCACTAGCCATTCAGGTCCCTACCATATGACCCAGCAATCCCACTGCTGGGCGTATATCCAGACAAAACTTAAAAAAGATATATGCACAGCAATGTTCATTGCAGCACTATTCATAATAGCCAAGACATGGAAACAGCCTAAATGTGCACCAACAGACAAACGAGTTAAGAAGGCCTTGTATGTATATACAGTGGAGTACTACTCAGCCATAAAAAAGAACAAAATTATACCATTGGCAACAACATGGATGGAACTAGAGACTCTCATACTAAATGAAGTAAGTCAGAAAGAGAAAGACAAATACCATATGATATCACTTATATCTGGAATCTAATATTTGGCACAAATGACTCTTTCCACAGAAAAGAAAATCATGGACTTGGAGAACAGACTTATGTGCCAAAGAGGGGGGGGAGTGGGATGGACTGGGAACTTGGGGTTAATAGATGCAAACTATTGCCTTTGGAATGGACAAGCAATGAGATCCTGCTATATAGCAGTGGGAACTGTATCTAGTCACTTAGGATGGAGCATGATAATGTGAGAAAAATGAATGTATATATGTATGTGTGACTGGGTCACCTTGCTGTACAGTAGAAAACTGACAGAACACTGTAAACCAGCTATAATGGAAAAACTAAAAATCATTATTAGGAGTTCCCATTGTGGTGCAGTGGAAATGAGTCCGACTAGGAACCGTGAGGCTGCAGGTTCGATCCCTGGCCTTGCTCAGTGGGTTAAGGATCCAGCATTGCCATGAGCTGCGGTCTAGGTCGCAGACGCTGCTCTGATCTGGTGTTGCTGTGGCCGTGGTGTAGGCAGGCAGCTGTAGCTCCAATTCAACCCCTAGCCTGGGAACCTCCATATGCTGACGAAGTGGCCCTAAAAAGAAAAAAAAAAATTATTAAAAAAGAGTCTATTAGAGACAGATTCCTCAAGTGTGTCAGAGAAACACAAATACCATACGAGATAATTAATATGTGGAATCTAATAAAAATGATGCAAAAGAAGTTGCAAAACAGGAACAGACTCAAAGATTTCGAATCCAGATTTGTGGTTACTAAAGGGGAAACGCGGAGGGAGGGATAATTAGGGGTTTGGGGTTGACATAACACACTAACTACCGTACATAAAACAGGTAACGAGGACCTAGTACAGGCCCAGAGTCAGCTGCTCAACACTGTGTAATAACCTGGACGGGAAAAGACTCTGGAAAGGAACAGATAACTGTATACGTACAACGAATCTGCTTGACTGTACCCCTGAAACGAACACAACTTTGCAAGTCATCTATATTCCAATTAAACCTATAAAAAATAAAAACAAATAAACAAACGAGCACGGGGACCATAAAAAAAGAAGACGACTCAAGTGGATTCACATGTTCCCTTTCAAATGCTTGGGTGTTCAAGAAACAGACCCTCAAAGAGCTAGTGGAACGTTAATGCTGGAAAAGCCCCAGGCCCTCCACCCCTCGTCCCTAACGCCTCGTCTAGAATAAACCGGGTGGAGACTAGAACACGGGTCCTTGGGTTTTTAAGCCAGTTTACTGTCCTGTTCTTTTAACCCTCTTTCAGAAGTCGCTGTTGAGCAGGTAGAAGAAAAGTTAGATGGCATTTAGACCAACTCTGTGGTCCCATCAGCAACAGCGGCAAACCCCCCTGTGCCCCCACCGACCTGGGATCTCCTGTGAAGTCCCCTGCCGTGTCCTGCGCTCCTCCTTCCCGCCACTGTGTCCACGACAGCTAGCACGCGCGCACCAACATGTCTTTCTCTCCAGACTGCAGGGTCCAGAAAACAGCGAGCTCAGACTTCATTCTCTGTACTCTATCAGCCACACTCAAAGCGTATCTAGCGTACTGTCTGCATTCCCCATATTGCTGTGCAAGTAATGAATGAATAAATAATGATTCATGCATATACTGATCTTGCAACATGTATCACACTGTAGTTTTCCACGCTGACTTTCATGCCTGGATTTTTTGCTCTGCTGACTCAAATTTATCTCTCACCCTTACATTTATTGCAGTGTTTGATTCCTGGGGATGGAAAAAAAAAACTTTATTATTATTAAGTGACTAGCTCTTGGGACCTACGAATCAGTAAATATGGGCTTTATTCTCACTTTCATTGCTGACAGGAGACTTTTAAGTGAAACATTCTATTTTCCAGTTTTTTCTCATCTGTTTTGTAGACATCATCATATTTGCCTTTGTCTCCCTGGGAGATTATAAAACTTTGTGAGAAAAATGGCGATACTACACTGAGGCTTGGAAACAAAGGCCTTATGTAGTTCTGTGACAGCAACCATAAATCTATTGCTTTTATTCTCTTTTTCTTCTGAAATATCTATCCCAGCCTAGTAACTCGGGAAGAATCTAAAGGAAAATACACTCATCCCATCTCACTGATTTTATTCTCTAAGTAGTTTTTCCTTATCAGCACATTACTAAAACCTCAGCAATGGAGAACAGACATCCGCGGTGTAGACTGACACCTCTCCAACTTGTTTTGCAGACACGTCAAAGCCTTTTAGACTCACTCGAACTCAGAGAAATTATCCCAAGTCACCCAGGACTCTCTTTGCGGCCAAAACTCTAACTGGTACCTCTGGAAGCCCAGAAAGGAGGTGGCTGAGGCCATGTGAAATGCAACACGTGGGGACCTCACATCACGGGTGATTTTTACAATGGTCACGGGCTCCACCCTGGTGTCCAACTCCGGCAGCGAGGCTCCTCCCACAGCAGCTAAAGTCCAGTAAGTGTCAAACCACTGACTGTGATCTGTGACCTGGTTGCTGAACCACTGGTCAGTAATTGAAAAGACCTACCTGCAAAGTGCTTTTCCCACTGAAGGGATAAAGACAAGGTTGCTAGGAAAACTGTCCCTAGAGGCAGAAACAGAAGAGTGTTCCCACATTGAAGAGTGTGGGTGAGTCTGGGCAGGTTAGGGTAGAGAAAGAGAAAAGCCACAGAAGCCACTCGGAATGCTAGATCTCTGCCCAATGAAGGGTTTTCATGGCTTCCCCCACACACCCCTCAGTTTGGGAGCTTTGCTGTAAGGTGACCTGCTCCCTAATCTAAACAGAATGGTGCAGTTTCCCTTGTGGCTCAGTGGGTTACGAACCCAAGTAGTGCCCTTGAGAACGCAAGGTCCATCCCTGGCCCCGCTCAGTGGGTTAGGGACCTGGCATTGCCATGAGCTGCAATGTAGGTCACAGACGCTGTTCAGATCTCAGGTTGCTGTGGCTGTGGTGTAGGCAGGCAGCTGCAGCTCAGATTTGACCTCTAGCCTGGGAACTTCTATATACGGCAGGTGCGGCCCTAAAAAGAAAAAAAAAAATGGAATGGTGAGAACAGCATGGCAAATCCAGTCAGCCCTGGTACAGGGATTCTAAAACCTGGAAGCGCTAAGACCCTCACGTGTAAGCTCTTCAGGGCTCCATCACTGATCCCCAGGGAGGACCCTGGACTCCAGGCTCGGCTGAGCTCCCTGGTTGGCAGCACCTCACTGTTATGTGTGGTTGTCAGGTTGCTGGGGGAATTAGGCGTGTCCACTGGGAGGGGACCCCTGGAAGCTTGTTCCTTTTCCCCTGGATGTTGCCCCGTGTCTCTTCTTCCTGTGCCGACTTTACTCCGTGTCCCTTTAAGTAATCAGCTGTAACCGTGAGCCTCAAAACCTCCCTGAGTGCTGAGAATCCTCAAGCCTGAGGGTGGTCTTGGGACCCCCCACAAGGAAAAGAGTTCAGCAGGTGCAGGAATCAGTTTCAGGGCAGGAAACCAGGAGAAAGACAGCGTTGTGGTTGCCATGGCAACAACTGGAGAGAGGAATGGTTCCCACAGTGAGTAGGTTAGAAAGTTAGGGCACTTTTTTTTTTCCCCAAAGCTAAAAGATGGACAGTACTCCTATGACGGATGACAGGAGGAGGAGCAACCTTCCATAATCTGCCGTCCTCTTTGATATCTAGTCTATCCTCATTATTAATTTGAAGTGTTATTCTATCTCATTATGCTGAAAGTGTCTGTTAACAAGTCATTTCCATAAAAAGCTTAAGGATGAACTGATTCATCTGCTTAAGTAAGTATCTCACAATGGTCCTTTTCACCTCAAATCAGCTAAATGTGGCAACAGAACAGGCAACCCCACTTTGCTGTGTGCTTCCAGGAATCCAGAAAATTCCATAAAGGTAAGAGGCAGCCACTCAAACGCCCTCCAGTAACTTATGTTTCTTTCCATTTTGAAAGTGAATTGGAGCTCTCACCCATACAAGTGGATTGACCCACATCCTTGTCCCCACAGCTACATGCTCTGTAATCAAGCTGAAACATTCTGTCCCATCTCCTAACATCTGAACAAGGGTAGGTTAGCAATTCTGGGGTCACCGTGCCTGACACACCCAGATACTTTGCCTTGCTTCCACTGACAGGCAAAGGTAGAACCAGACGCATAAGAACCCAGTGCAACTCGTGGACCTTGAGCGGCTTTTTTCAGTTTACTGCACATTTGAATATGGTTGCACTTTATGCATCATGCCTTTGAAATCACCCTAGTGTTCTCTTTTGCTGTTTTTCTAACTTGGTGGCTATAAGCTGTTATTTATATGATTTAACAGCTCTATTTTTTATGTGTCTTGTTTGCTTTGTTGTTGAGCACACTGTTTAGTCTGAGAATTCTCAAGCACAAACTGCTAGACAGGATGAAAGCGGCTTAGAACCTGGCCTGGGGTTGGGAAATGCCTCCCAGAGCCTGACTCATTAATGCAGTCTATAAATGATTACAGAGTCTTGCAGATGGTGCCTATTTGTACCAGCCTCCGCTCCCCTTTCTAGATGCACTAACTAAAGCGAGCACGTTATTTTCCATCAGCCGAGAGCCGTGCGTTAGCTGGTTCCAGGTGAGAAGGCAATGCTGAGTCAGCGTGGCGCCGTCACAGATCAAACGCAGATCTTCCACTGGGAAAACATATCTGTGTGCGAGAGCCCCGGAAAATCAAAGGGGTTGGTTCTCACGGAAATAGAGAATTGTTTACAAATACATTCCAGCACAATATAGGCTTGGCTGGCCCTTTTCATATTTCACTTTTCAGCAGACTGCTTTCAGAAATTCGTAGGTCCCACAGACGCCCACTCACCTGTGCCAAACCAAACGTGGGGCTTGCCACGCATCCTGGCAACATCATTAATTCTGCTTCTCCTTGTCCTCCTTTGATTGAGAAGTGTTTTTCAACAGCAATTTACGCATATTGGTGATCATAATTTCTGTGTACAGAGGCCCTCGTGCTGCTCACCCTTGCACTAGACAAGCATTGAACTTGGTTGATTTAGTACCAAACCTCAGTGTTGCATGGGACTCTGTGACGGTCGGGAGCCCATGTCTCTGAATATATAACTGAGGAAACAGTGCCTGTGTCCAAGCCGGTGGACGTGAGTAGACGCAAGGGACAGTTCTAGTAACACATTAAGCCCTGGCCTTCAAGACCCCTACTCAAGACTCCATGCTTTGTTTTTAGGGCTGCACCTGCGGCATATGGAACTTCCCAGGCTGGGGGTCAAATTGGAGCTATGGCTGCCGGCCTACACCACAGCCACAGCAACACAGGATCTGAGCCACATCTGTGACCCGCACAGCTCATGGCAACATCAGATCCTTATTTCACTGAGCGAGGCCAGGGATCGAACCTGCATCCTCATGGATACTAGTCAGGTTGGTAACCTGCTGAGCCACAACAGGTACTCTAAGACTCCATGCTCTTGCTTCATCCGCTGACTTACTGGAGACACTCGTGCCCCCTTGGAGTCAGGATTCCCTTCATGATGGGAAGAGCACGTCCCAGGATCACTGCATAAACAAGAGATACTCACGCGTGGGGGACGCGCTTTGGGGTTTTGAGTGAGAACTATGCCTCTACGCTCTGAGGCCATTACTTCTGCAGCCCGACCTTCACCCTCTGCTGGCTCTCTTGACTGGCTGCACAACCAAACCCACTCAACCATCCGCAGCCGGAAGATGCCCTCTGTGACCAACAGAGCTACGCTGAAAAGCAAACGCAAGTACTCGCTCTAGAGGCTGATTATACTCCCGTGGTTACTGTGGCAGTTTTGTGGTTTTAGTGTCACCTTACTTACTTGGAGGGTTGTATTAAGACTTATTGCTTCCATGGTTTCCAGTATACTAAAAGAAGCAGCTGGCCCTCATGTACAATTATAGATTTTTTTTTTCTTCTCATCCAACAGTCCGTGTTTCCGGCATTGTGGAAAGTGGATCTGGTATATTTGAAAGCAGGGAAGTGTTACTAGAATCTGCTTCCAAGGAGTGTCTGCATAAAACACACAGTGGTGATTCTTCGCAGAGCTGGATGCGAATTTTGCCAGGAGTTTGCAGGCATAGGTGTGTGTTTTGGACAATAGACTTGTCTCCAGGTTGAGCAAGGCTTCATTTTCCAAAAGTTTGGTAGAAAAGTTGTTTCTAAGACACCTAAGGCTATTTCTTTTAGGAACAAAATGCATTGTTATTGTTATCACCATTAAATAAAATACACAGAAAATAAAACAGAGTATGTTATAGTATGTGGACTTCTCACTAAGTAGCCTTCCTTTCCGATAGCAGCCGTGCAGCCTGCTGTTGATGGAACAGCATTTCCAAGGTACTCAAAACACTCAGGAATGGGAAGTGCTGGACTCTGGAGTGAAAGCTAACCTCTGAGGCCAGGGTTCGGAGATGTGTCCCGGGCCCTTTTCCTGGCTGGTTATTCAAAGGCAGCTGTTTCGGGACTAATTTTCTTCCTCTGTCTGATACGAGGGAGTCTGTTTTTGTAAAAGTCCTTGCACCTTCAGAATTCCCTTTCTATCCATCCTAGGAACACGTGTGACCCATCTGAGAAGAGCGTTGGTCTGGCCGGGCCAGCTGGATGCTGCCTGACCCTGCAGCCTCTTCTCTGCGGATGCAGGGCTGGAGGACATTTCTGGCAGGAAGGTGTGGCCTCATGACCGGGTGCCAGGGACACTCAGCACTTCCAGGGCACCTCTCATGGGACCCGGTCTTTCCCAGCCCCTCCGGGGATTGCATGCAGAGCGCTCCGAGGAGGCCAAGGGCAGAGTCAGGGAGGGGGCGGAGAACCTGAAGGAGTTTGTGGGAGATGCGTCACCAGGAGCCCCTGGGAGCGGACCGGGGTGGCACGCGGAATGAGCTTGCCCGGTGTTATCCTGCGAGCACTGGATACTAAGGTATCTGGTGTTGCCTTAGCGTGTACAGACAGCTCTCTTTTAGCTCTTCCAACCTAAAACAGAGGCAACATCCGTGGGTAAAATTTCAGTCCCTTGTCCTTAACCTGTGACGCTTATGCATTATTCCTGAGACATAGCGTCGCTGATGATGGCTAACGACACCTTCGCGGAAGAGGAGGCCAGTGCTTCGAAATCGAGCTTTCTCCACTTTGACGCTGTTAGTATTTGGGCCAGAACCTTCTTTGTTGGCGGCAGGGCTGCCTGGGCGTCATCGGACCCTTAGCAGCATCCTGGAGCTCTGGCCGCACAGGCCAAGAGCACCTCCCGTGAGCTGCAAACACAGTATGTGTCCAGATACTGTCGACTATCTCCTGGGGACAAAGTGGCCCCTCTTTCAGAATCCCTTCCCAAGCCACCCTCACCTTTTGCCGGGATTACTGTGTCACCCCTCCACTTGGCCCTCCCAGTCCCCGCATCATCACAGTCACAGCAGTCCCGGGTGGAAGGCTGGACCACGCTGCTCTGTGGCGCATATCTTTGCGTGCTTTTCCTGTTGGATGTGTCCCCCCATGCTCACTTCTGCTCACTCTCTGTCCCCGTCATCTCCACTCGCCTTTTTCACTCCAGCTAGTGTGGCGTCCTTTTCACTTAGGGACGCACAAGCTCTGCTTCTTCATCCTTCGTGCCACCTTTAGATCTTTATTTCAAGCTTCATGAGCTCTGGTAACTCTTTCCAAAACCCAGTTCTCCCCCATGCGCTTTTGTATCTATTCCTGCATTACTTTTCTCCATTACATCTACCCAGAGCTAAAACATCATCCCTTTTGCACACATGCATTCTCTATTAGGTGTTTCCTTCATTTTTAAGTTAAGTCCCTTGCCGCCGTGGGTACGTCTCCCGTTCACTTTCGTAGCCCCTTCTGCCTGAAGCCTACTTGGCCCTTTAGAGATCCCTAGTATTCATTGAGAGAACAAAAGCTAAACTCACAGAATTTCTGTTACATTAGAACATTTACTGAATATTTTAAACAGACCCTATGTTCGTTCACCGGCTCATATAATCT
This sequence comes from Catagonus wagneri, assembly GCA_004024745.2. Lineage (NCBI taxonomy): Eukaryota > Metazoa > Chordata > Mammalia > Artiodactyla > Tayassuidae > Catagonus > Catagonus wagneri. The sequence continues at coordinate 21,881,309 of PVHT020000009.1, read as the reverse complement.
GTGAATGTGTGAGGACCGTTTTATGGTTTGTGAATTGTACAGTAGCACTTAGATTGTGCTGTTAAACTATACGACGACACCTCGAATAAATTCCAGGTAACTCTTCCAGTTACCTCTTGTCAAAAAAAGTATTTACGGCAAATTGTTAAAATGGTAAAGCAGACTTTCTCCGAGGTTATTACGGTAGATAGGGGGACTGCCCTGATGGTGTTTTGCAGGCAAGGAAAGAGATTGGCCTCAACCTCAAATACAACAGAAAAAGAAGGAATTTATAGCCAAGGAGCTGGGGGGAGGGGGGTCATTGGATGTAAAATTAATAAAAGGAAATATTAGGAGTAAAGGAGGAATTCCAGATAAACCAGCCCATTAGGATTCTTGCTAAAGGCAGGCCAGGATGACTAGACATCTCTTGGGGAATGAGGGAAGATAGAAATTTGGTAAGATATTGAGGTGATCAGATAACCAGGGTGGAACATTCTGATTAAACTGACTTAGCAGGGCTCTTGCTAAATTGGGTTCTTGGAGGGCATATTCGAGGACAGGGTCTAGTTGAAAAAAATAAAATAAAATACAAAACAAAATAAATAAAAAGCCCTCAGAGTAGCCTGACTAGCAATGGTCAAGGAGAGGGCTGTCTTAGTCCACTTGGGCAGCTATTAAAAAAAAAATACTGTAAACTGGGAGTTCCCGTCGCGGCTGGCTGGAAACAAACCCAGCTAGCATCCATGAGGACGTGGGCTCAATCTCTGGCCTCGCTCAGGGGGTTAACGATCCGGCGTTGCCGTGAGCTGTGGTGTAGGTCGCAGATGGGGCTCGGATCCGGCGTGGCTGTGGCTGTGGTGCAGGCTGGTGGTTACAGCTCCAATTTGACCCCTAGCCTGGGAACCTCCACATGCCACGGGTGTGCCTCTTAGATGACAAGAAAAGAATAGCGTAAACTGGGTTACAAAAAACGTGTCTGTGTCTGTATATATATATTTCTGAGAGTGCCGGAGACTGGAAGTTCAAGATGGAGCCAGTGTGGCCCATCCGCTGAGGCCCTGCTTTTGGATTCCCCACCTCTCAGTGCGGAAAAGCCCCTTTTTGTCCCCTACAAGGACACTAATCCCACACACGAGGGCCCCACCCTCCTGACTTCATCTAGTTCAGTGACCTCCCAGAGGACCCAGCACCTAACACACTCACACTGAGGGGTTTCAGCATACGAGTTTGGGGTGCTGAACAAGAATATGTAATACATAACAAGAATCTTTATCACTCCTCAAATTCTTTAAATGTTAAGAAGTTTATATAAAAACTATACTACGTATTTTTTTTTGTTTGCATCCCAAATAGAATATATAGCATCCAAGCTGTTTATTTAACATTCACTAAAATTGAGATCCTGTTTTACTGCTTTTCCCTGTTAGGTAATGACACTCTCAAAACCTCTAGAGCTTTACAGGGAATATATTGTTTACAAAAGTATTTCAAATTGCTCTGTATTTTATATTTTGTCTGTTTTCCAGGTTATTGAAACTTTCCCCTTTAGATCCATTTCAGTAAAAATAATCATGGCTACAGAAATCTTTCTAAAGCATCGCATGTTCCCTGATTTAAAACGTGATAGAACATTATTCTTGTTTATGAGTTCTGGGCGTCTTGGCCCCCGGCTGTTTCCTCTCTCTTTCTCTGCTCTGCTTTGAGCTGCAGGTCTTAAAGCTCCAAGCTTACTTTCCCAGACCCTAGGTCATTGGCTACTGGCTGGGGGCAGCCCCACCGGGCACTGGGGGAAGCCTGGAAGATAGAGCAAAGAGAAAAGCCACCTTGTCTTCCTTTCATCTGCTCCAGTGGCCATGGCTGAGAGGTAACCCCAGGCATCTCCAGAAAGACCCAGTGAGGTGAACTTCAGCTCAGTTCCACCCCTGCCCCCAGCACCCACTGGCCTGGGTACAGTGGCTCCCTGCTGATGCCAGCCTCTGGACCTCACCACCTCCTCTCTGCCCCTCCCAGCTCCCTCCTAATCTGTGCAATGGTTTTCCTGCATTAAATCCTCTCTCTTACATATATTCTCTTTTCAAGATCATGTTTATGAGCAGTGACGTCTCTTCTGAGTCATATGCAGGCAGGACACATCTGCAACTCTTCCTGCATCAAAGTTGGGCTTTGGCTAATATTCCGGTCGCTGCCAGTGTATCTCCACCTTAAGCAGTCCCAGGACACCTCTGCTCTGCTGGGTGTAGAGGCTTCACTGGGCGGCTTGGGGACTTGAAGCCAGTTTACCCTCTTTCGTGATATGAATTTGGGCTTCTTCAATCAAATCGGACATAAAAGGAAATGATGGCAAATGGAATAGAAAACATCGTTATCTTTCCACGGGGATGTCTGCCTTTATTTTTTAACAAAAAGTAAAAAGACTATTATGAAATGCAAAGTATTTGAACACATTTAAAGTGTATGTAGATTCATCTCAGAACGGCACACATAACCGCTTTCATTTTGTGAGTTGTGCCTAAGCTCTCGTCTTCCAAGTCTTTTGTTCACACATACCTCGGTGCTACATGGTCACAGTCAAGGTCGGCCGACTCGGATGTCCTCCTCTATCTCACTCTGTATTCCTGACCTCTCTTCGCTACCCGCTCACGCCTCCCAAGCAGAGAAACTGTGGACGGTCTGATTGGCAAACAGACCTGTCTGCCCTTTTGCTGTTTTGTTTAGGAGTTTGTCTAAGTGAGAAGCATCTAGTCCCTGACCCTCTTTCTCATGGGTTTTCAAGAGCAAGGGGAAGCCGAAGTTTTCGTTTCAACCAGTAAAAGCGATTGGGTTTAATTCAAGGCTGTTGAATAGAAGGCCCACTTTGCCAGAGGTGGAAGCCGCTGTGTGCCAACAGCCTTCTTAACCGGACAGGCAGCTGTGCTTTATTCTCCAGGTCTTTGCCTTGTAGCTCTTCCTCACAGTCAATGCCAAATGCAGAGACAGGAGGAAGGACGTGCATTAACTCTTTCAAAACCCTAGCTGCAGTTTGCAGAGCAGACACTTCATGTCACACTCTCATCGGCAAGTGTTTAATCCTCCCAGCCCGGAATCCGTGCCTCTCTGAATGGGAAGCCCATGCAAAAGGGAATTAAAAATTCTGATAATTCCTGAAGGAGAAACAAATGTGTTCCTTTGGCCACATATCTTTAAAACCTTTCTCAATAATAATACTTTCAAAATAAATACCATCCTGCTGTATAGCACTGGGAACTCTATCTAGTCACTCATGATGGAGCATGATAACGTGAGAAAAAGCATGTACACATGGATGTGGGACTGGGTGACCTCGCTGTGCAGTAGAAAGTTGACAGGACACTGTAACCCAGCTGTAATGGAAAACAATAAAAATCATTATAAAAAATAAGTAAATAAATAAATGCCTCTCTGAGAAAGGTACACATGATGGCTTTGTCCAAAATACGTGGTGTTTTATCGTTTAAGCCAAAATATGGGACAGGCCAACGTTAAGACGAAAGCTTCATCGTCTTCAAGCTTTCATAGGAAAGGCGGTGTGATGCTTTCTCCTCTTGGTTCCTAAAACCTTGGTGGCTGGCATCCCACAGTCAAAATATTCCCCCCAAAATGGCCTTAAGGTGAAACTTTCCTTGCAGATGTTTTCATACCGTTGTTGTAAAGAGGGCACACTGGGATGGGACATGGCGCCACCCACCATGCCATCCTTTGTGCTGGTGGGTGCCCACTGGGGAAGGCAGAGGCAGGGCGTGAAAGGCTCAGTGGTCGGACCCTGCTTCCTGAATAAGGGCAACTCAGGCTGGAACCTTACTCTAGCTTTTTAGTTCTCTAGCCCACAGACTTCACACTTGGAGGGGAAAATACACATACATATATACGCTAAAAGGCTTGGTGAGCTATAAAGCCTTGCTGACCTATTGTGGCTTAAGAAGCAGTGATGGCAGCTCTCACCCTGTCAAATAAAGGAACCTGTCTGTGCCCATCAGCCCTGTCTGGACAGTGGCGTTTAGATCCTGCCATGTTTAGAGGAGATCAGAAATTCGAGGGCAAGTTTCAAAGATAAATCTAACACTAACAAGCATTCTAAAAAAGAAATCCTGATAATCCTTGATTTTCTGAAAGGAAAACTATTAACTGTAGCTTTAGAATGCCCCCCCCCAAAAAAAACACAGTTATCTCCTAATTCCTGGAACGTGTAACTGTTGGCCTCTGTGGCAAAAATGAGCCTCTGCAGATGTGATTAACGATCTTGGAACGGGGAGGCCCTCTCGGGTTTTTCCGGGCGGTACCTTCGCTGGGGACCTCTCCACACACACGGAAGCCCAGGGGCAGGGGCGGAACGGACCTTCCCCGAGACCGGGAACGCAGCAGCCACCAGGCGCTGCGGAGGCAAAGAACAAACTCTCCTGTCCCGTCGGAGCCTCCAGGGGTGCGGCCCTGCTGACACCTGGGTTCTTGTCCAGAGAAACTGACTGGGCTCCAGAACAATCCAAAACCCAGTTTCAGGTTCTTTTAAGCCACCAAGTTCACAGTGATTTTTTTTCTTTTTTTCTTACAGCAGCTATAGGAAACTGGTATAAAAACCACGGGGCCCTGTTTGTCTTCTCCAGGTAAAAACGCCCTCTGCACTCTGTTTGGACTTTCAGGGTCCACAGAGGGGTTGGCCCATGTCCAAAACTGCCAAGAACACACACAGCTGCACAGGGAGCACTGTCTGAACTGTAACTTGTCTGAAACAAGTGGTAAGGAGTTCCTGCTGTGGCTCAGTGGGTGAAGAACCTGACTAGTATCCGTGAGGATGCGGGTTCCATCCCTGGCCTCACTCAGCGGGTTAAGGATCTGGTGGGTTAAGGTACCTTCTGAAGTGTTTCTTTCAGTCTTAAATACCACATAGGAGTTTTTCAAAGATTGTATGAGTTGCTACATCTCTTTTTTGTTTATATACTATATTTGTGAAAATGTAAGAGCTAAATAACAAAGCATTATATAAACTAAAACCGCTAGAAAAATAATAAGAAAAATGGCAAAGCTAAGAAGTATATAGACTAAAGTCAATTAGAAATCACAATCGCAGAGTTCCCATCGTGGCTCAATGGAAACGAATCTGACCAGCATCGATGAGGACCCAGGTTCGATACCTGGCCTCACTCAGTGGGTTAAGTATCTGGCATTTGCCGTGAGCTGTGGTGTAGGTCACAGACACGGCTCAGATCTCATGGTGCCGTGGCTGTGACATAGGCCAGTGGCTACAGATCCAATTCGACCACTAGCCTGGGAATTTCCATACGCCGCAGTTGCGGCCCTAAAAAGACCAAAAATGATAGAAAGAAAGAAAGAAAGAAGGAAGGAAGGAAGGAAGGAAAGAAAGAAAGAGAGAAAGAAAGAAAGAAAGAAAGAAATCACAGTTGCTAAGAATGTAGTGGCGTATTTGGGGGAAAAAAACAGAATCAACTGAAAACTGTTAGAATCAATGAAAATATTCAGTGAGGAGAATCCATAGTAAATCAATTTTTAATCTATCATATATATATATGTATCAGTTATATTCAATTCGGAAATAAAATGAAAAATCTCAAATCACAATATCAAACAAAATATAAATTATATTAAATTAAGTTTAATAATGAATCTCAGGCGCCAGGAAAAGTGAGGATTTAAATTGCTTAGTAACTTTTGACATAAATCACAGCAACATTTTGTTTGATCCACCTCCTAGACTAATGATAATAAAAATAAAAACAAACCACAGTGGGACCTAATTAAACTCAAAATCTCTTGCACAGCAAAGGAAACCATAAAAAAATGGTTAAGAAAAGATAACCCACAGAATGGGAAAAAATTTTTCTAAATGATGCAACCAACAAGGGCTTAATCTCCAAAATATATAAAGAACTCATACAATTCAACAACAAAAAAGCAAACAACCCAATCGAAAAATGGGCAGAAGACCTGAATAGACATTTCTCCAAAGAAGACACAGACGGATGGCCAACAGGCACATAAAAAGATGCTCAACATCGCAGATTTTTAGAGAAATGCAAATCAAAACTACTACGAGATACCACCTCACAGCAGCCAGAATGGCCGTCATCAACATGTCTACAAATAACAAATGCTGGAGGGGGTGTGGAGAAAAGGGAACCCTCCTGCACTGTTGGTGAGAATGGAAAGTGGTTCAACTAAAACAAAACATCAGTTTATGCCAAGCATTGGTCAATGTGCTTCATCTTTCCCATAACTGAGGATGTGTTTTTAAATGTAAGGTTCTCTAACCCTTCCTGGTTCAGCCATTAATGAACCGGACTAGTATCCAAGATGACACGGGTTCGATCCCTGGCCTTGCTCCGTGGGTTAAGGATCTGGCGACGCCGTGTGCTGTGGGGTAGGCCAGCGGCTATTCAACCCCTAGCCTGGGAACCTCCCTATGCCGTGGGTGCGGCCCTAAAAGGACAAAATAAATAAATAAATAAATAAATAAATAAATAAATAAATAAATAAAATGGAAGTGAATGGTTTCTCCCTGTATTTTGTATTTCCCTGAAAACTTCATTTTCTTTTCTCTCCTGTGCTGTGTGTGTAGCACTCCGTCTCTATGCCAACCCTGCCCTAAATGCCTGTGCAGCCTTCCTGCATTCCGAGAAGCCTGTCATCCAGAAGTCTGAAGGCTCAGTAGCAGCAGCGCCCATTCCTTAACTGCGTGCACTTTGGGCCCCGATTTCCCATTAATGCCACGTCCATGTCTTATGGGATTTTAAAAGGGTTTAGAGAAGTGCCTGGGGTGGGAGTCAGCCTCTTGAATGAAAGCAAAGTGACAGACGCCAAGACAAAGTCCAGAAGCGATTCGCTGTGTGTCCACACCGTGTGGGGCTGGCAAGGCCGAAAGACGCTCCCCGCAAGCCGACTGGAACTAAATTCCAGGACATTCCTGAGCCGCCAAGAAATGGCATCACGGAGGTTTTCTTTAAAGAAGTCACAAATAGGATGTCAGTGTCTTTTGGTTGAAAGCCACGTTTTTGTCACATCCTAGGAGGCTCGTTAGACGCCGCTCCAACCGCGGCGAAGGAAAGCGCTGACACCAGAATGGCTGGAGCGAAGCCTGCAGCCAAAAGCAGGATTCCAAGCGGGTGTCCCCTCTCGCTGAGACACTCAAGAGACCCTCCTGTCCCGTCCCCCTGGACGGTCTCCGCGGTTGTGTGACCACACTAGGGCTTGGTCCCCTCGCGAAGGTGAGCCGCTGCGCTGGAGCAACGGCCTACGGCCTTTCCAGCATCCCACACTGGGAAAAGCAGGCTTAAGGCGTAGCTGCCAGGTCTTCCAGTTCCTGGTATCAGGGCCTTCCACTATGCCGGGAAGGTCTCCAGACCACGGGCAGCCAGCCCGGCAGACTTCTCTACCTCCTTCCACATTTATTCAATACCTAAACGCTTCCTGGGTGCCTGTGACACATAACGCATGCTGCTAAGCACTAGAGAGGTTTCAGTGACACATTCATTCCTGGAACACATGGTCAGAAGGACTTACTAAACCCCTCACGTGTGCCCAGGGCTGAAATAGGTGCCGAGAATACAGAATTCTTGCCCTAGTAGAGCTTAGGCTTTTTTGAGGGGTGGGAACACGTGAGGTCAATAATTCTGTGTCCGGTAGAGTCAAATATCACAAAAACAAAACCCAAAAAACCCCAACAAACAACAACTAAGTAGGATCAGAAAAGAGACGTGGTGGGTGGCGGTCAGGGGTGGCCTGGCACATGTGAAAAGGAGACCTGTGAACAGGAAAGATTTGGTTCCCACTCGTACGGACCAAGGCAACCCCAAGAGAGGAAGCCATCGGTCAAAGTAACCGTGCTCAAATCGAGTTGTGATGATTTTTATGCACCTATAATTGTAATAAAATTCATTAAGCAATGAAACAACAACAACAAAGTAACCGTGCGCTGTGACCAGTGGTCAGAGCGGACGCCTTGGGGGACGGGAGGCAGGATGAGGGTGGAGCAGCCGCCCTGACAGGTGCGGGGTGGCGGGGAGCCTCTGCTGAGCTGGGTCCAGAGAGCAGGGCTGACCTTCGAGAAGGGACAGCCAAGGCCACGCGAGGGAGGAGCCTCCGCCAGAGCCGGCACCGAGGGCCGGTCTGAGAAGGGGAGAACCCGGCACATCCACGGACTCAAGAGAGGCCCGCGTGGCTGGGGACCAGAGAGGGTGCAGGGTGGCCCAGGACGGAGCTGAAGAGATGAGCCCGAGCCCGACCTGAGTTCTGGGGGCGGGGGAGACGTTCCGGGGAATGATTTCATCGGGGGCGCCACCGTCTCCTTTACGGAGGGTGAGTCAGGACCGTGAGAGTGTTTGTGGAGTGAGGCGATGGGTTGGGGGGGGCCTGGACCACGGGCCCAGGCCAGGAAGAGGGTGCCCGTGTCTGGAGTCACTTCCAGGTGCACCCACGGGGCTGTTCTGAAGCACGGATGTAGGGCACTCCGGAGACGGCGTGTCACTGGCACTTTCCCGGAGGGGGGTGGGGCTTTTTGGAGACAGTGCAAAGGTTTCGGAGGGAAGACCCTCGGCGGGCCGGAGAGGGGCCTGAAGCGGGCCCTCTGATCGCCCAGGGAGCTAACGTCAGGGCGCTCATGCAGGCAGATCCTCAACCGGTGAGGTCTCGTAAGGTGACTCCAATCCCTTTAGACCTCATCAGGGATTTCTCCCCACACCCCCCGCCAGGTGGTCAGGCAGCTACACTCCAAAGTCCCCAGCGGGGCTCCACCGCGGCGACTTGCCTTGCCTTCCGTCACGCTGGGCAGGAGCTCCTGTCCCAGGACCTGAACTCGGATCCTCCAGGCCCGTCCAGACCGCATGGTGCTGCTTCTGTATGTGGATCTTCCCAGGAGCCAAAGCTGCACCTGGTTCATAGCTTCTCCCAACAGCTGCCCGGCGGCCACTGCTTCCAACTGCCCTCTCCTGGGATTTCTCCAGCCAATCGTCCTGGCCCTGGTGTCCACACTGCGCTTCGTTTAATACTCTCCAAATGAGGCATCCAGAACTAATGTCCAGGGCTTCGATGAGGCCAGAGGGACTGTAGAGAAAGGCCCTCCCTCCCACCTGATGCTTCAGGCTCATAAATGCACGTCCAGTGTCTCCTCTTTCTGACACCCGCCCCCCACAAGCAGTCCCCCGATCGTGGTCAGCTAAGCCTTCTGTGTCCTCGCAGACCTCTGTGCCGCAGGGCCCCTCGGCTCTGCTTGGGAGCCACTGGTTTTGGACCCCAGATCCTCTCCCCAGATCTGGAGGCCCCGCCGGACAGCTGGCCCTCTGACTTCATTCCTGGCACCGCTCCCCCGGTGACAAGGACACGATGGAAACCCGGCTATCAGAGCGGGGCCCGCAGTCTGAGCCGGGCCCATGGCGGACCGTCCCAGGAGCACCGTCAGAGGGTCCTTGTCCAGGGGCTTGGCGACGAGGGGCCCGGGCGGGGTGCTGAGCCTGCCTGGGGGTCAGTCGGGCAGGTGGAGGCAGGAGCCACAGATCCGGCCCCTTGTCTTAATCCAGGGCGGAGAACCCTACGTGCTCTCCTGCAGTCTCAGGGTTTTATTCCGCAGGAAGCGGAAAACCGGGGAACAAAGCATGAAAGAAGAATGCGGAAAGTGGACGGGTGGGAAGGCTGCGAACGAACGGAAGACGATGCAATTCACTTTCTAGAACCTAAATTCCGGAAAGAAGTCCATGTTAGATAACCTTCGAGCTGCGTTGTGGGGGACTGCGACTCCTTACGGCGATCGGCTCTGGGTACGAAAGGAACCGGGCATCTACTACTAGGGCACGTTTGTGTTTCCCTAAAAGAAAAGCGCCAGCTCGGGGCGGGAGAGAGAGAGCTGTGCACGGATACGGTTACCGGTCGGCATGGACGGCAGTTGCGAGGACGGGGCTTCTGCACCGGGAGCAGCATGGGAATGAGGGGACGGAATCGTGACATGCTGATGGCCCAGCCGCTGGTCGTGGGTGCTCCTTTTGCTGACTGTTAAACGTGCGATATATTCACACAGATCAAAACTGCTCCCGCCCGTCCCTGGGCCACTGACCAGGGCCTGCCAGCCCCTCTCCTAGCAGTCTGACTCTCTCATGCCTCTTTCCAGGACTTCCCAGTAGCTAAGCAGTCTGACCTCTGCTTTCTCTGCCCCATCAGTGCGCTGGGGCCCCCAGAGCCGAGCAGGCAGTTGAAACAACAGACAGTTATTTCGCACGCTTCCGGAGGCTGGGAGTCTGAGATCGACGTGTGGTGGGGTTGCTTTCTTCTGAGGCCTCCTCCCTGGGCTTGTCGACGGCCTTCTTGCCCCTGTGTCTTCCCGAGGTCGCGTCCTTGAGCCTGTCGGGGTCCTAACCCTCTTCGTGTGAGGGCACTCATCATGCTGGCTTGGAGACCCCACCACGTAACCTGTTTCAAGGCCCTAAATCACCTCTCTAGGGGCCTTACCTCCACATGCACAACTGTGCAAAGCTCTGGGTGTTTGTCACGACGTCAGCATACGGATCTCGGAGAGATACGGCTCAGCTCACCACACCTGCTCTCACTTTCTTGGACTCTAGGAAATGAACAGGCTAAACAGGATAGTCTAGAGGCTGACCCAGGCCCAAAAAGCACCTTTTGTGGGGACGGCCCATCAGGACGAAGATGACCTGAGCTCCCTGGTGGGCCACACCGTCCCTGGGTCCGTGCAGCACCCCGTTGGCTCTGGGCAGTTATTTCTCCGTTCCCTACTTAGCGATATGGTAGCAACGTGGAAATGTGGTTGTGGTCTGTCCAGCGGACTGGGAGTTGGGTTCTTCCTTGACAGCACTGTTTTAGAGTCCAGGATAAAGGATCATATGTAGGAAGAGCTGGAAGACACACCAGGCAGAGTTCTGTAGAAACCACCTCCTGCCTGTCTTGTGAGGACCAGGGAGCAACAGCATCGCAGCAGCTGGGCTCCGGGCTCGGACGTCCGTCCTGCTGGTACTTTGTGGAGGACAGGACACCCAGTGCCCCCTAAGAAGCTCATTACGCAGGTTAATGTCCTTCAGTATGGCCCTATTACAAAGCAGATAGCAGCGCATAAAAGGGAATTTAGGAAATAAAGATTCTTCGACTCCATAAGCCCGGCCACGTTTAGACAGAGGAGGTGTCCTCAAAATATTTGGTCTCCTGTGAAACTGTTACTGAAACCACTGCAGCCAAAAACTCTGCTTATCAGAAAACACCAGACTCCTGGAGCAGCAGAGTGCTACAAGGGGCTCATTACCGACGATTTACGGGGTCAGAATGGCCAGGTCCCAAGAAGAGAGGCTATCAAAGGAGAGAGTAGCGGCCAGGCTTCCAAGGATGCAGAGTGCGTCCCCGTGAGATGGCGCGGACTCCCGAGCGGCGGGCGGAGGGGCTGCCGATGGCGTTTCACAGCCCGACATCGGCTCGCGCACCCGCAGGCTTCCTCCTGCGCCCCCGGATGGGGACACTAGGCACCGGCAAGCCGAAGGATCACGGGGGGAGGGGGCACGTTTTGTGGAACGCTGCGTCAGTTAAAGTTCTGCTAGCCTTCCGCACAGCCCCGTCACGGCCACAGGGGGACAGAAAGGTAACGCGGGCACGGTCGTCACCCAGCGCCTGGGCGAGGACCCAGGATGCGATCGGCAGCCTCGCTGCCGTAGCTTGCGGTTCAAGGACGGGCACGGGAGCTCCGGGAGGTGCCAGCTCATCTTCAGCATCCCCTGGACAAGGCCCGGAGCCCTGGCGGAGAGCGCAGGGGCAGAGATGCTCCACGTGCTGAGCAGAGGGTCCCGCGTTAACTACAGAATGTAGCTCCGCGCGTGTGGGAATCTTCCGCTCCATCTCCGATCGAACACCAACAGTACTGTGAAAAATAACTGCTATTTTCTTATCGTCATACATGAAATGAATCCTAGTGAAGCAGGCCTAGTAATATCCCATGGGTATTCACTAATTAATTTTTACAAGCTGTGATAGAAAGAAAAGACAGGTTCCTTACTGTGGCTTCCTTTTGGGGTCATGAAGTCCCTTGGGTTCTGCTTTTGAAAATAACTGCTCTTTCTGCTCCGGCGCTTCTGAGAGGCTCAGTCCCCCAGCGCGATCGCTCTGCCTCTGGCTGTTGGTGGACCTTTCTCCAGAGCCTGACCTCTGCCTCCAGAACAATCTTCCAAAAACGCAACTCGACCAAAGCCAGCCTCCGGCCTAAGAAACGTCTTCCCTCGCTCCTTTCGGGTGAACTCCTAATTCTTTCTCATCTGGTAAAATGACCGCAATCGGCATTTTCAGCCTCCTCCTTTCCCAGGGCCATCCGTGCTTGTGCTGGGACCAACAGCCTGCAGGACGGAAGATGAGTGCAGGGGACACAGCATGATGTCAAGCGATGCCTCCCAATTCAGTTTGATATCGGGCATTAATTTTTCGCCTGAAAAATAAATTCTCCCCTTGGAGAGGAGGAAAAGGTAATTTCGTATAAAATTCTAGACGATGCGGAGAGGGAAAATAACGTCTGGAGCGCTTCTTTCGCCGTGTTTTGAAAAGAAGAATTACCATCCACGTCCCACGGTCATCATAAATCGTGTTAACGTTTTTACTGTTTCTCCCCTAAGTGACCATGTGCCCTTGTGGAAACAACGGAAGAAAAATAGAAGCCAAATGTAAATTATTACTGTATCTGCATTCATTAAATGCTGTTCGGAAATTAATAAAGCTGAATCCTGGTGGATTCTGTCATAAATCTAATAAAATGGAGCTTTGGGAGAATCCATCCCTCACGCCAACCCTCGGCCCAATGTCTATGTCACACTTTTTTTTTTTGCCATCTTGTTTCTCCAACTTTGACTCAAAATATTTCTTCCAAGAACCAGGAATTTACTGTATTCTGAAGAGTCCCATGTTTGTTTTTACCTTTATTCTCCTAGACCATGAGGAATCCATTTTCTACTCCCAGGCATTGTAGTTCAAGTGCAGCTCGGTGGCCAGTGCACCATGAAGATTTTGTCCCGAGAGTTCGCTAGCAGGCTCATGCCATTCCACCAACACTCATGCATGGTGCTCACTGGGCATTACCTGGCTTATCACACATTAGGGTTTATTATTTATTTATGTATTTAATTTTGCTTTTTGCTTTTTAGGCTGCACCTGCAGCATACGGAAGTTCCTAGGCTGTGGGTTGAATTAGAGCTACTACAGCCACGGCAACTTGGGATCCGAGCCGCCTCTGCCACCTACACCACAGCTCACAGCAACGCAAGATCCCCGATCCACTGAGCGAGGCCGGGGATTGAGCCCACATCGTCATGGATACTAGTCAGATTCGTTTCCACTGTGCCACGCAGGGAACTCCCACATTAGGGTTTAATAGAGAACAAGGACTTTTAACTCATAATCTGTTCAACACATGCGGACACCTTACCGCCTTAGATAAATCTTCTTTAACTAAATTGTAATCATTTTAAAGAAAATTTAAGAATATTTTTCTGTTCTTTTATTTTAAATTGCTTTGATTTATTAATATTCTTATTTGTGGAGTTCCCATCGTGGCACAGTGGTTACCGAATCTGACTAGGAACCATGAGTTGCGGGTTCGATCCCTGGCCTCACTCAGGGGTTAAGGATCCGGCGTTGCCGTGAGCTGTGGTGTAGGTTGCAGACGCCGCTTGGATCCTGCGTTGCTGTGGCTGTGGTGTAGGCCGGCGGCTACAGCTCCTGTTAGACCTCTAGCCTGGGAACCTCCACATGCCATGAGCACGGCCCTAGAAAAGGCAAAAAGACAAAAAAAAAATTCTCATTTGTGTCTTTTAAACAATTTTGAGATTCAAATGCATTGCCTTAATTTATAAACAAGTAATTTAAGGCTTAGACTAGAAAACGATAGAGTTTAAGTATATGTGGCTTAAACACTGCATCAGTGTGAGCGAGCTGAGTGTTGCACGATAGCAAGTAGCTTATGACGCTTCCTAATAAAGGAAAGCCATCCTGCATATAAAGTGTTACCGACTTTTGTGGTCTTTTTGGTTCAGGATGTGTCTGCATGTGGCTGGAAAGTTCTGTGACTTACTTATGTGTCTGACAAGCCTCACGCTGACCCTCACTGACATTGCTGATAAGCAGTGTGACAAACCCAGGGAGAGACCGGGGACTTGCTGAAACGGTGGTCCCTTCTCTTCTCAGGCAGCAGCAGACTCCTTTGCCGAGGGCCACAGCAGGTGCACTTGGCAGTGGGCTCTGCTTCAGTGCGGCTGCCGGCCCTGCAGTGGCGTGAGTGGGGGACAGGCTGCCCCCTCCTTACAAAGCCAGAGGGGGAGGATACAGCCACTGCTGAAGAGCAATCATAAATTTCGTATTCAAGTATGCCAAGTTTCTTTTACTGCCTTCTGATTTGTGTGTGTGTTAAAAACACCAACTCATGTTTTCGTGCACTACCATTATATGGCTGTTCTGACTCTACTTGAGTTGCTTCAGAAACGTACGTTTGAAAAGTCAAGGGGAAGTTTCAGAAGGTTGAAGAGTAAGGCAGAAAGAGATGAGAGGATTTCCCCTCCGTGGCTGACCTCTGCCCGGCGACACCAGCGTCACTGCACCTGTATTCAGAAACAGCTCCTTGGGAAGATGTGTTCTGCTGAACCCAGTCTGGCTTTGCCCAGAAACGGCAACGGCAGCCTGGGAACAGAGAGTCCAATAAGGACCCTTAGAGAGCTCCGTCTTGCAATATTTACTATGTTTCACCTACAATTTTTATGATCTATTGATCCAATGAAACCATAGAAACTGAAAATATAATTCCATCCGACTTTACGACCTTCTGTTACACAATCACTATAAAGCCCTAGTGCACTATTGTTTAGCCTAGATGCTGGCAAAGTCACGTTCAACTGCTCTGGCTTAGTCTCATGACAGAAATAAGGTAATTCATGCAAGTCCCCGCCTTCCTAACTGCCTTCCACCCTGATCCAAGGAGGCTTCTCTGATCTGAAAGACCCAATCTGTCTTAGCCCTTTGTGGGCATGAGGTGATGAAAGACATAAATCTCTCCTTTAGCTCGAGGATACAATGCATTTTTACAGAGTAGACTTTTATCTAACCCCCCCGCAAAAATATCCGCAAGGATGACTGCTACCAGCTAGCCAAATACACAAAACTTAAAACGTATAACTCGGAGGTTAAAATGTATGTACAGCTTCCCTGAAGATAAGTAGGAATATATATAATAAGAAAGAAGAAACAGCATCTGGTTTAAACAAAATGCCAAATAAATGAAGCTTACAAACAACTTAGTTAATTTTCCTCCCACAGTTTTGAATATCTCTTTGAGAAATGACTAACTTCTCCTTTGGGCATTAGAAGGTCATTTAATTACAGTGGCAGCTTTGACAGGCCGATGGGAAGACCTGGGAAGGGCCAGGATCGAGCAGGAATGTTGAGCTGGTGCATGAATAAGAGACAACGCAGGGCGTCCCATTCTAATGTGACCTGGGACTTTAGACACATCATATGGGGTTGTCCACAAAGGCGGGGCTAGAGGTAGAAGTGTAAGCATCATTTGCACAGATGCAACCTTCTAGAGAAAGCAGAGGGATAGATAAAGCCCCAGAAGCAGCCAAAATGCTATAGGTGAAATTAAAAATAAAATAAAATAAAACACAAGCCAGGTACTGTAAATCAGATATTGCATCCTAAGCTTATGACAAGCTAATAGGAAGTCACTACTAAATATCCAGAGTCAGGGTTACAATGTGACTTTTTGATATTTCAGTTATAAAGGTGTGGTGATCTCAGAGAAATCCACCTCTCAGTTGGGAGACAGCCATCATTAAAAGCAAAGAAAGCGGACTTCCTGTTGTGGAGCAGCAGAAACTAATCCGAATAGGATCCATGAGGACGCAGGTTTGATCCCTGGCCTCGCTCAGTGGGTTAAGGATCCAGCGTTGCCTTGAACTGTATAGGTCTCAGACTTGGCCCAGATCCCGCGTTCCTGCGGCTGTGGTGTAGGCCGGCAACTGTAGCCCCAATTCAGCCTCTAACCTGGAAACTCCCATAAGCTGTGGGTGCGGCCCTAGAAAACCAAAATTTTAAAAAAGACAAAAAATAAAAGTGAAGAAAGCAAAAGACATGAGGGCAGAGTTCACTCAGCATGTGCCCCACGGGGAAAGAGGCTGCATATTTAAAGGGGCTATTTTTAGAATTAAAGAGGGGATTTTTTTAAGGTGTGGGGATGTGGGAACAACTTGTACCTGGCATTTTTAACAGTTAGGGCTGCTGCCACCCCCCAAGACTACAGAGTGTTTAATAAAACCCAGAGAGCTGTGCAGGGAAGGGCTTCCACCCGGAGCTGCGGCTTAGAGGGAGGACTGGGCCAGCCCTTGGAGGCCGGAGCAGGCCCGCCCCCTGAGTTCCCAGACTGCGCCCATCCAGAAACAGGCGCCCAGGGCGCGGGGCACGTGGGGAAGGACAGGGAGTTGGTCTGGAGGGTTTTGGGGAAAAGGCACCTGTTCTCCGGATGGAGGCCTGTGTGCAGTTTAGATGACAGGACAGCCCAGGTCGGGGAAAAGGAAAAGGTTGAGGCTACTGAGAAGAGTGGGGGGAGCAACGCCCTATATCTCATGGGAGCCAATTGTTTAAATAAAATGCTGGCTTTTTTAAAAAAAAACATGGGGAACCAATATATCGATATACTTATACTTCTGAGAAATTTGGCCACATTTTTAGGTAAAAATTCCAGTCACAAAAGTTTGCTTGGCTGTTTATCCCAATGTACGTTGTCAAGAATAATGCTAAGTCCACGCCGTGGTATCTGTTTTAGCAGAAAAGTCGAATGGGTGAACACGCTATTAGTCTAAAGAGAACATATGGGCCTTCCTCGGAACTGTTTCCGAGGCCGATAACGTCCAGGAAGCCTGCGCTGATGGCCAGACTAGGGACAGACGTGGTGTCTGTGCTGAAAGGCAGGCACTCGTCACCTCGGATTACCTTTCAGAATAGATAAGCTCTAAAAAGAAAGAAAAATAAGAAGGTAGAAACAGAGAGATCATAACTGTATGTGGAAGCAACTTTAAACTTGAGCTCAGCAAGTTTAGAATAGAAAAGCAGCAGCCTTATTTCAGAGTAGGCAGTAAAGCCACGCAGTTCACAGCCCCCAGATCTCATACCAGTAAATGGGCAAAAAGAATGGTTTGGCTGAGGAGTTCCCGTCGTGGCTCAGTGGAAACGAATCTGACTAGTAACCATGAGGACGCAGGTTCGGTCCCTGGCCTCGCTCAGTGGGTTGGGGATCTGGCGTTGCCGTGAGGCATGGTGTGGTTTGCTTGAAACAACAAAAGACCTTTCCACGATGAACTATAAACGTCAATGGCAGATCAAATAAGTGGGCCGGTTCTTAGAGCATCCCTAGACATTCTTCTTGACCACAAAATTAAGGGTTTCTTGGGTCCAGGTTCTCACAGAAGTGCAACCACCCTCATCTCACGGTTAAAGAAATGCCTGCCTCTGGAATACAGAGTCTGTACAGGGAAAAACTACCGGTGTGGCGGGTTGGGGAGTACGGGGTTACTTGACACTGACAAGAACCATACAACAGGATTGATTTTTCAATAAAAATATGAAATATTTTAATAAAGTATTAAAAATATGGAATGAATTTCCTCACCTCACTGCAAAGTTCTGGGAACTTTAAAGCCAGTAAGAGATTGTTCTCTGAAATGGCTTCCTGGGACTCTGAGACCTTAGCTGAGCTGACAAACAGAAGCCTGGGAAATGGATGTCTGGGGGTTGCTGCAGAATTCCACTCTGTGGATGGAAAATTGGATAATGCAGGGTTTGCACTTGAACTTCAAATACCCTTGAGAAAAGCGACCAGTCTGTAAAAGAATGTCATTGTCAATTCCCATACTTCAGTGGAAATCTGCCCACTGGGAAAGTTCAGCAAGGACCAATCTGTATCTCACAATGAACTTGAGTTTAGAAATGCGTTCTAAATTTGTCTGTCACGCAGGGATTCTTGCCATCCAAGACAGCACAGCAGCAGGATGCACGCTGCTTCTGAGGCAACCGCAGTCCCTGCGCCCTGACTTGGGGTCCTGCCAAGCGGACTTGCAGAAGCAGCGTTTATGCTAAAGGAAATGTCTCTGAGTCCAGCTGGATTTGTACGGCTTCTAGACATCTGAAGTGACCACTGCCTTACACACACTCACTCGTGCATAGTTCCTAGATAGATATACAGACATCTGCATGTTTTATATTTTTTAAAGAAGCATTTTCAGTTTTAAGTAGTTCCAATCATTGATGAAGATTAGCTTGGCATTTGAAATAGGGTGGGTATCTATTTTAGGACCCGCTAAAAATACATTGACCGCATTTCATTTCACTCTGTCAGATAGCCTTGGCGATGGTTTCTTGCCAGCGTAAAATATCAGTAATTAGAGTCCTTCCGAAGCATGTGTTTGAAATCTTTTCACAGCTTCACTGTCCCTTCCTGGACATAACAATCGGTGCTGTGCTCAAGTTTCCTTCTATCACCGGATTTAGAATTTAGAGAATTATTACAGAATCCCACATCTCTGAGAGAATACTGAAAAGAGCGGGGCTCGCATCACAGCTGTGGTGTTGCTAAAGTTTAGCTGGATCCTCAGAGTTCGTGTTATAGCCATGGGTATGCAAAGCCGTCTCTCCATCCCTCAGCCGCCATCCACCTGTGAGGCCGAGCTAAGGAACAAGGCTGAAAGATGAGCTGGAGGGGCGTGTGTGCGTGCGTGTGTGTGTGCCCTTATAAATGCACATGCTTATGTGCATACACATGCAGCTGCGTGCACACGTGGGCAAGTAGGTACGCGTTCATCTTCTGCTCTCTTTTTCCATCTACCCATTTCTGTTCCTTTTAATGGGATAAAATTGCCAAAAATCTGCTCAAGGAGCATCGGTGATTCACACCCACGCACGCAGCTGGTAAACCCCAGGATCCTGCACCGGCAGAAGGCAGCGGCCTCTGTCTGGGGGCCCCGGGCGCAGCTCGTTGTGTAAAGGGGAGCACAGCAGAGTTTGCAGGGAGGGAACGCAAGGCACGGAGCTACCGCCGGCCTCAGTTCTCCTTGTCTAGCCCTTCCAAAATCTGCCTTTAGAAGCTCGGGTTTGAGGCTGAGCTCTGGAACTCTGCAGCAACCATTACGGTCCTGCCCGAATAAGGCCCAGGATGGGGCAAGGCAGCGGCCGCAGCGCACACTCACTGTCCGCTCTGCGTGAACCCCAGCGTCCCGTGGGCCCTGGTGCCTTAGATCCTGGGAGTGAGCAGGCAGGAACCCAGGCCACCGGGGTGTGAACCAGAAGGAATCCCCAGGGAGCGTCCCCGCCAAGCCCCCGGGTGAATTAGGCACCGCAGGAGGCTGAGAGGAGACTGCAGCCAGGACGCAGAGCCGAGGCTTCGGAGCCAAGCGCAGCCTGGCTGGACCGAGCGGGCCTGGAAGCGCAGAGGGCGGTGATCACAGCGGAGGGGCTGCGGCTGGTCCTCCCCAGTGTGGGCGCACAGACCCACTCAAAGAAGTCGGGGCGGGAGTTCCCGTCGTGGCTCAGTGGTAACGAACCCAACTAGGATCCATGAAGACGCAAGTTCGATCCTTGACCTCGCTCAGGGGTTTAAGGATCCGGCGTTGCCGTGAGCTGCGTTGCCGTGAGCTGCGGTGTAAGTCACAGATGCAGCTCAGATCCCGCGTTGCTGTGGCTGCGGTGTAGGCAGCTGCAGCTCCAATTTGACCCCTAGCATGGGAATTTCCATATGCCGCGGGTGTGGCCCTAAAAAGACCAAAAAAAAAAAAAAAAAAAGTGGTCAGGGTGGAGCGGGTTTTCCCCCAACAACTGATGACACTTGATCCTCTCTTTTGGGCCCGTTCCCCTTCCTACAAGAGCAGTTCTCAGGCATCCGGGGCAGGCTAAGAACTCCAGTCGAGGGCAGGACTGCAGGTTTGAGCTGACCTGAGAGTGACCCATCTGCTGTTTGGTCAGAAGGCACTCTCATCCTACCCTTCAGATCTCACGCCTGAAAAACTGGACTTTCCTTCTCTGTCCCTTCTTCCAGGGTGTCTAGATCCATGTCCATCCTTAGCTGACTTACCCTGTGTTGTGACAGACGCTTTAGAAAAAAAAAATTCTCAGAAATGCCTGGCAATGCATTGACCCATTTATTTAACCTTTCCTTTGCTTTAGATCAAATGGCTTCTTTTTGCGTTTTTTAAAAATTGTTGTGAGCTGTGTTTCTCAATAAATCTTTCACCATGCACCTCTCCTAGTGTTACCATTTGGATTTCCTCTCCCATATATTTTTTTTCTTTTTTTTGTCTTTTTAGGGTGGCAACTGCGGCATATGGAGGTTCCCAGTCTAGGGGTCTAATTGGAGCCTTTGCTGCCAGCCTACGCCGCAGCCATAGCAACGCCAGATTCAAGCTACGTCTTTGATCTACACCACAGCTCATGGCAATGCTGGATCATTAACCCACTGGGCGAGGCCAGAGATCGAACCCGCAACCTCATGGCTCCTGGTCAGATTCAATTCCGCTGTGCCACGACAGTACTTCTCCTGCTCCCGTCTTTACACCTGCATTCTTACTTAGAAACATTTCGAATCTCTGAAACTGGGCATCAGAGGCTTCAATGTGACAGATGACGTGGTATCTGAAGGGTGACCCCTTGGCAAATCTGGGTGCCACCCTACCTGGAACCAACATAAGTTCTGCTTCTCTACTCTCTTTATTCCTGAAATGAAGAAATCAGCTTCTTGAAGCTCAAGGCCACGCGCTGAGGGACACAGTCATTTTGGTCCAATTCTACGGAAAATTTAGGTTATGCAGCAGTCTGATCTTTCCCTTAGCTTCATCCTCGGGCTGCTACATGGCCTCGACTGGAGCCATTCACTCCCAGCTTTATGTGGTCTGTTGACTACCAGATACGTGGTTCAGACTGCACCATCCCGGCAAGAACCAGCTCCCACAGATGCTTCTCCATCTAATGTCTGGTGGTGGATGGTGAACCAAGACAGGTGGGACCCTGAGGATAATCTTCACGGGCTTTGGCCAAAAGGGACTTAGCGGATCATCTCCCCGGGTGCTTCCAGCGGTGGCAGCATCCTCGGACGCAGCTCTCAGGTGAGCTCTGGAGACCATGCTGTGCGCCAGATGCTCCTGATTTTAGGGAAGAATTCACCCTCACAGGACAACTGAGCTCAGACCATGAGCTCATGATTCCCACATGGTTCAGCTATCCACAATCAGTGCCAACTTCTACTCCACCTTTTTTAGTTTCAAAAAAAATAAAACATGAATAAGTTCTTGAATTAAGTCCTGACTAATCTATAAGTAGGTTATTTTCTTTTTCTTTTTTTTTTCATGAAAACTCTAATGATGAAGGGTAATTTCTTGGTGTTTCAGGTATGGAGACGAGCTAAGAATTACTAACCGGAGTACGTATTCCTGGTATAATTGTGTCTTGCTCGACCTCTTTGAAATTCGCTCATTTTTTTTTCCCCTGAAAAGCTCTTTTCAGTCTCTTTGGTTTGTGTCAGCAAATCTCAATGACCGAGAATATAAAGGGAGTTGATTCAAAGGTTTTAGAAAACTTTGCAGAGGTGGTCATTTGGCTGGGTTCCTTTGTCAGGTGCCTGAATCTGATCCCACTCCCTGAAAAGGGTATGAGAGAGACTCTGAGCCCATTCCTTTTCAGCCTCTCCTGGGAGTGATTATTAAAAAAACAATCCCTACCATATTCAGGTCGTAATTGTTTTGGAGAACATTTTTTCCTAAAGTTCTCGTAAGTTCTTTGTAGGTAAACTTCCCTTAGTAGTCAAGGAACTGTCCAGTTTCCAGGAGGTTAAATGATTTCCCCGAAGACTATTAAATCTGAATCCAGTTTCAGTGGAACAATCTCATTCTGTCGAATTCCTTGCAGAAATGTTTCCAAGCTTTAATTGTGTGTACCTATCTCAACAGATAGTTTTGGGTTCCTCAAGTCATAAGGAAACCGTTTCAGTTTCAAAATGTTGGAAAACACTTACACTCCTCGTTCTAATCTCAAACACACCGTTCGTATAAGCCTGGTAGCAGAAAATATTATTAAATCAGACTAACACATCAGGAGTGAAACTAACCTAAGTATAAAATGTATTAGGGGAGTTCCCGTCGTGGCTCAGTGATTAACGAATCCGACTAAGAACCATGAGGTTGCGGGTTCGATCCCTGGCCTCGCTCAGTGGGTTAAGGATCCGGCATTACCGTGAGCTGTGGTGTAGGTCGCACAGGTGGCTCGGATTCCGTGTTGCTGTGGCTGTGGCGAAGGCCGGCAGCTACAGCTCCTGTTAGACCCCTAGCCTGGGAACCTCCATATGCCACGGGTGCGGCTCTACATAAAGGCAAAAAGACAAAAAAAAAAAAGGATTAAAAAAGCTATAGTGTAGGTTTAGAAAATAGTGTTTTGTAAAATAGAACCTTGAAAAGGGATGGCTGTATTTCCTCTTTATTAGCTTTGGTGGAAAAAAAAAATGGCTATGGAGGCCATGTGACCACACAGATGTCAAAAATAAAGAGATTCTGTGTGTGTGTGTGTGCGTGTGCGCGTGTGTGTGTGTGTGCGTGAGTGCAGGAGCTGGAAGGACAGAAAAGGTTTTAGGAAGAGCAGAGCCAGAAGCTCCACACTCCGGGGAAGTGTGGCCTGTGCCCTTTGCAACAGCAGCCCTACATGTGTTTCCCACTCAGGGGACAAGTCGGCCGAGGACGGAGAGCCCCCGGGACGCGCTGCGATGCCCGTGTCTATCGCAGTGCAAAGGGCCACTTAGAGGAAATCACAGATGACCGCTGGGCACGACAGGTGCTCACAGGCGGCTGCGAGGGGGCACCAGGCAGAGAGAGGGGAGAATGAAAGGGATCCCGCGCGGCAGGTGACAGTCTCGTTTGTACTCAGCCTCGCCCCCCACACGGAGGCTGTCTTTGCTTTGTGCCCCCGGGACTCTAACCTCACACACGTAACAGGCCCAACCTGGTGCGCGCCCGTCCCTCAAAGCTTTGTTCCACCACGAGTACCATTTACTGCTGCGGAAAAACACAGAACGCCTTCTATCAGCTGCCCCTCCAGCTTCCCTAGGTGCGGAAGCCAGCACCCTTTCCCCAGAGCACTCCAGCTCCAAGTACTAAGTTGCAATTGGTTATTCCAGACGTTGATCAGGCCATCGGCACCCAAGCGCAGTCGTCCGTCTCTGAAGGCCCCTCGTGCCCTCCCCCAGGCCCGCCAGCCCTGCCAAGTCCGTTAGCCCTAAGGTGGGTGGTCCCCAGGCCCAGGGCTGTTTTCTCTAAACACGATGACCGCTATTTCATGTCCTCACGTCCTTGCAGGATGAGTGACCTCGGGGTGGACGTTATCAGACCTGGTTTGTAAATCACAGCTCTGACCCACATTAATATGAGAGGTTCAGCCGCTACTTGAACTCCTCAGAGTATCGACCTGTGTGATGCAACATCAGCCTGCCCAACCCAGAAAGGACGTCCTTTCAATACGACGGCTCCCATACCAGATGGTCCCTGGGGTCCCACCACCACACCCCAAAGTCCATCCAGGCATCTGGTCAACCTCTGTTATTTCAGAGCTCATGCCCACCATTGCCTAGGGCAGCACAGTTCAGTGTAAGTGCAAAGTCTCTCTCTTTTTGTTCCTTGTAGGGCAGCGCCTGTGGCAGATGGAGGTTCCCAGGCTAAGGGGTGAATCAGAGATGCAGCTGCCGGCTACACCACAGCCACAGCAACGTGGGATCTGAGCCACGTCTGTGTCCTACATCACAGCTCATGGTAACACTGGATCCATAACCCACTGAGAGAGGCCAGGGATCGGACACGCGTCCTCATGGAGCCTAGCAGGGCTCGTTTCCACTGCGCCACGACGGGAACTCCCTACATTTTCTTTTTGTATGACATCTCTGAAATTCACGTGTTTTTCACTCACAGCACGTCTCGGTTCAGACCAGACTAGTTCAAATACTCAGAGGGTACACAGAGCCAGCTGTGGTCAAGTCCGAAAGTGCTGGTCTGGAGAATCACAGCGCCTGTCTGCCTGCTGGCACTTATCACTGTCCACGTTATGTGGACACCGTGATAGCACGCCAAGATTTTCAGGGACCTCCATCCACCCACAGCCGAACTAATAAAATAAGGATTTCCTGCATGAACTCAGGACTTTGAGATAACAGACGCACAGACATGGAGAGCAGACTTGTGGCTGCCAAGGGGGCGGGGAGGGAGTGGGATGGACGGGGAGTTCGGGATTAGTAGATGCAGACTATTACATTTAGAGTGGATAAGCGATGAGGTCCTGCGTACAGCACAGGGAATCATATCCACTCTCTTGGGACAGAACATGATGGAAGATGGTATGAGAAAGAAGAGAGTATATATATGTATGCCTGACTCACTTTGCTGTACACAGACATTGGCACAACATTTTAAATCAATTATACTTTAGTTAAAAATATACATATTTCAGGGAGATCCCATCATGGCGCAGTGGAAACGAATCCGACCAGGAATCATAAGGTTGGCAGGTTCAATCCCTGCCCTCACTCAGTGGGTTAAGGATCCGGCATTGCCATGAACTGTGGTGTAGGTCGCAGACACGGCTCAGATCTGATGTGGCTGTGGCTGTGGTGTAGACTGACAGCTGCAGCTCCGATTGGACCCCTAACCTGGGAACCTCCATATGCTGTGGGTGCGGCCCTAAAAAGCAAAAGCAAAATATATATATATATATATATCCTGGATATATTAGTCTACTAGGGCTGGTATAACAAAATACCACGAACCAGGCGGCTTAAAGAGCTGAAGTTCACTTCCTCCCAGTTCTGGAGGCTGAACATCTAAGGTCAAGGTGTCGGCAGGGTAGTTTCTTCTGCAGCCTCTCTCGGTGGCTTGCAGACGGCAGCCCTCCGTGCCCTCCCGTGGGTGCCCCTCCGTCTGAGCGCGTCTGTGTGCCTCCTCTTCTTACAAGGACACCAGGCCTGCTGGATGAGGGCCCGTCCCTCGGGCCTCATTTCTCCTTAGTCATTTCTTGAATGACCCTGACTTCAAAGAGAGTCACACTCCAGTGCATGAGGGGTTAGGGCTTCAGTGTGAACCATTCAGCCCAGAACCCTAGACTGCGGCGGGGGAACTCGGCAACGTCAGCAGACGTATTCCTCATCTCCTCCTCTGTGGCTTCCAATCTCTAGAGAAACTGGACCCCTCACTCACCTTGGAAGAGCCCGGTGTCTGTCCAGCTCCACACCTTCTGTCTGTCCCTCACAAAGACTGTAGCCACAGTCCGCCGGCCTGCTAAGGCCCTTCGAATTCTCTCGCAAGGCCCCCCACTGGGCCACATGTCACTCCTGGACCAAATTCTTAAATATGACCAAACACTGCGTCGCCTGGAGTTGGACTCATTTGTCTGAAATCCACCAGCATGTTGCAGGCCACGCTCCGTGAGACTGTGATAAAATGCTGAGCACAGGGGCTGAGCCCAGGGGACAGGAAATTAAAACGCTTCCCCTCTTCTCTTTTTATGCAACAGTAGAAGCACCCGTGTCCCTTGCTTTTTACCTGTAATACAGCCACCAAGTGAGGGCTCGTTGAACTGAGTCTGGACAACAGGAGGACCCCGGGGACACGCGGTGATCGCTCGGGGGCCCGTGTTGGTATCGAGTTTGCCGAGAATCCCGTGGAGCCCACAGTCAGCTGAAAGCCTTGCTGTGGACACATCACCGTGCCCGGGGCAGGCCGTGCTGGCCCCGTGCCCCCGACCCAGCGACCGTCTCGCCAGAGACCCCGGTGCGGGCTTTTCCAGCTGAAGCTGGAGACCACAGCTTCCGTCTCCCTCCCTGGGTGCCCCTGGGTGCCCAAAGCAACGGAAAGAAAGACAGAAAGACAACCCATGGACGAGGAGTTTGGCGTCGCTAGATGCAAAGAGTGACACGCAGAGTGGGTCAGCAGCGACACCCCACTGCACAGCACAGGGAACGCTGTCCTGGGACGGAACAGGGTGGAAGAGGGGGCAGAAAAAGAGTGTGCGTGTACGCAGGGCTGCGTCACTGTGTTCTGCAGCAGACACAGGCGCAGCACTGGAAACCAGCTCTACTGTAATACAAACTTTAAAACAGTAGTTAAAAAAAGGAAAGAAAACGGCCGGCGACTGCACCCTAAAGCCTCATAGTTTCCACGTGGGGCCGGTGGCATCGGCTGGGGCTGGGGCTGGGGGCGGAGAGCTCTCCTGCGGGCAGCCTCTGCCCAGATACCAACAGCTTCTAGAGGACTGAATGTAAGTAGTTTGTGTCACCCTCTAGTATTCGTCTCGGGAATTTTCTCTCTGGATCAGCCCTCCCGTGCACTGCGACCTTCCCTCCGACCGAGAAGTCAGAGAACCCTGCGCACGGCCGGCCACCTCTGCCCCCGCGCTGAGCCAGAACGCAGACCAAGTATTATCCACTCCCTCCACACCCGAGTGAAATTGTCATACAGTGGGCTCAGACTGCATCGAAGCATTTGCTTCGTATTTATTCCAAGTCATTCAGCAAAGTCCCCGCTTTTCTTTTCTTCTTTTGGAACCAGTGCCAAAGCCAAGTTCCACTGGATTGATGGATTGATGGGCTGACAATCGGAGTGATCTGAAGGCCGTTTCCTGCCGTCAAGACAACCCGTAGCGGGTGGGGGAGGGGCTGGACATCTCGAAGCCACCATGAGCCCCTGGGCACGGGGGCGTCTCAGCTTGTTCATCTTGATGCCGATCTGGGCAAAGTCCTTGACGAGGCAGAGCTGAGCTGCCTAGAGAACAGCTGGCCCCCGGCTCTCGGCACCCCCTCTCTGCAAGGAGCCCCTCGCGGGCAGCCCCCCGGGGGCATATGTTCCCCCCCCCCCGGCCCCAGGCCGTAGCATCTGACCGGTGATCCATATACCCTCGGCCCAGTGCTTCATTGGTCCCAGCAGGGAGCTGAGCAGAAGCAGCTGGTTTCTAGAAGCTGCTGACCCTCCTAGAGGAGAAACAGTCAGTGACCATAACAAGGCCCGGGGGCGGGCACAGCACTACCCCAGCGCACCCCAGGGCCTCAGCAAGGCGCACGCGGCCAGGCCTGTGTTAGCGGCTTGAGGGTGAAATGGAAGAAAACTGGCACCTGGCCGTCCCCCAACACACAGCAGCCAAAACTGCCCAGCCGGCCGGGGCGCCCCACCGGGCACTGCACCCGGGGCTCTGCTCCGAGGGCAGCATCTGGTTTACACCTCACAGACACTCCGCTGGGTCAGACGCTAGTAACCCACGTTCCAAGGGAGGAAACCGAAAAATCTACTGGGTCAGTGACTCATTCACTGTTTGCCAATCAGAGCGAGAGCGAGGTTCGAACCCGAGTTTCTCCTTCTCCCTGCTGGCTGCTAACGCGAGGAGTCAGCCCACGCGGTTTCTCTCCCGTGCACTTAGCTGTCCATCACAAAGCTTCGATTCCAGCTTCAGCACCCCCACAGTTTCTTTGATTTACAGCTTGTCTCCTCCAGCCTCACCCCGGCCCTGATGGAGCCTGGAGGACACGGTCCAGGGGTTGTGCTGTGATGCTCGCCAGCATCCGGCACAGGACGGACAGCAACACTTGACAGAGGGAGGAACGAAGGAGGAAAGGGAAGAAGAGAGGAAGCGGAGAAGGAACGGGCAGGAAGGGAGCGAGGGAGGAAGGAAGGAGGGAGAAAGGCAGGGAGGGAAGAAAATAGACTTTTTGTATGACTTAAGCACGGCCTGCCATCAAAAAAGGAATATTTATTATTTTTAACCTATTAATGGAAAAATAAAAGAGCACTTAAACGTGGCCTGAATTTCTCTCATTCATTGTGAGACAGTTAATGAAACGGGTGTGATGACGTGACCCAGAGAAGGAAAGCATCACCTGTCCACAAAGAGGGAAGAAGAAGCATAGACAGGAAGGCTTTGATGTCTATTAGGACAATTACAGAAATTTCCTTTCAGTGTTTCTTGATAATGATAGTCCGAGACTCATGTACTGCGTTTTTCTTATCTTGAACCAAGGTGATAAAAATATTTAAGTGAAGGAAAATTGATGCATTTTCTGAGCTAATGAAATATGGAAGAGTCTCCCTGGATACTCTGTGAATTCATGCCGGAAGCACGCACACACCCACGGGCATCTGAATCAACCTTTCTTAACCACTGGTGTAGATAAAACACCAAAAGCTGAGCGTCAAACTGAAAATAGGAGTGAAAACAAGATAAAGTCGAGTTCGCCAGATGCCTACTGAATAGGAAGACAGCGATGGAGAGGTCATTAGGAAGAGATTCTGGAGTTCCCGTCGTGGCTCAGAGGAAACAAATCAGACTAGGAACCATGAGGATGCAGGTTCGATCCCTGGCCTCGCTTAGTAGGTTAAGAATCCAGCGTTACCGTGAGCTGTGGTGTAGGTCACAGACCCCGTGTTGCTGTGGCTGTGGTGTAGGCCGGCAGTTGCAGCTCTGATTCGACCCCTGCTTCTCTGCAGCACCAGGACACAGGTTCAATCCCAGCCTTGCAAAGCAGGTTAAAAGATCCAGCATTACCATGGCTGTGGCATAGTTTGCAACTGCAGCTCAGACGTGATCCCTGGCCTAGGAATATGCCACAGGTGGCCAAAAAAAAAAAAGAAATAAATAACAGAAAATAAAGGAATCTGTATAATACTGATATTTGCCTGTCTAATAAGATATTTGAAGAACTAGTTCATGTTTTTCTCCCATATATGATTTAAATGGAATGAAATCTCAAAGTTTTTTTGTTTTGTTTTGTCTTTTGTCGTTTTAGGGCCCCACCTGTGTCATATGGAAGTTCCCAGGCTAGGGATCTAATCGGAGCTGTAGCTGCCGGCCTACACCACAGCCACAGCAACGCAGGATCCAAACCATGTCTGTGACCTACGCCACAGCTCACAGCAACGCCGGATCCTTAACCCACTGAGCAAGGCCAGGGATCGAACCTGCCACTTCATGGATGCCGTTTGGGTTCATAACCCACTAAGCCACAGTGGGAACTCCTGTAAAGGATAGTTTTCAAATACCCAAGAAGATGTGTAAGGCCATGGATTTGAATCTGACCTCTCTGAATTCATTGCTGATATATCAAGACTAATATAACAAGGAAAATATGACACAAGTTGTAAAATATAAAGAAGTCTCGGCTGCATGCTGGGTATGTGGAAAAGTGTTAGAAGAGGACCGAACTGATGGCAGCCACCGAGAGGCGCTTTCTGCAGAGAGAGGGGCGGTTCCTCCCAGCGCCAAGATTGCCCTTGTCCCACAAGCAGCTCTGGGACCCCAGGGTCCGAGGGCCAGGGAGACCCCTGTGAGCAGAACCCCTGCCGAGCCAGGTGCACCACTCTGTCCTCAAAGCAGCGATGTCACTTGCCAGTGACGTCATCGACGACGTGAAAGAGGTCATGTATTGGGGCAGGAAACGGAAAAACCTCCACGTGAAGCCTGCCATGAGCATGAAAGGAGAGGAAAGAAAGAAGCAGGGCATTCTGGGAGATAGCATGACCACGGTATCTTTAAATGTTACAGAGGAAGCTAATAAGATGTTTAAATGTTACAGAGGAAGCTAGTAAGATAAACGCTGTCACGGAAAACCAATTAGTGAATTCGGAGGTCAGTTGTCTAAAAATCTTGAATGCAGAGAAGGGACAGAAAGTAGCGCTCATGTGGTGCGCCAGTGACTGCTGACTGGTGACGGCTATTTGTGTTGACAAAGTTTCCGAGGTTCTGCCCGGGTGAGGCAGGGAAAGGCAGCCTGATTTCCAGAAGGCCTTCTGAATTTCAATTAAAAATATCGTCAAAAATACCACCAAGGAGCTAATGAGCGGAAGAAAAATAAAGCCCATGATTCTTGAAACAGACAATTTTCCTGCAAAAAAACTAGCATCAGATCCCCTTAGCTGTCTGTGGAGCCATTTTCATATAATTCTAAGGGAAAATTCTTATGACTCTTGGATTATGTACTCAGTCCACCTTCATTTACGAGCAACAGTCCAAATAAATGCAAAATTGGGGTTAGCAGATGTAAGCTGTTACACATGGAGCGGACG
Organism: Catagonus wagneri; assembly: GCA_004024745.2. Classification (NCBI taxonomy): domain Eukaryota; kingdom Metazoa; phylum Chordata; class Mammalia; order Artiodactyla; family Tayassuidae; genus Catagonus; species Catagonus wagneri. Next base: position 21,851,226 of record PVHT020000009.1, on the reverse strand, counting down.
AAAGGTGAGGTTTTACTGTAGTGCACAGAGAACCATGATAAACTCTAATGGAAAATACAACAAAGTAATTAAATACATAGAAAAGAGCACCGAAAATTCGTCATCAGCATGCCTCCTTTTACAATTTAGCTTTCTAAAACTGAACTGGAATCCAGAAATCAAGAGAGAAAACATGGTCCAGAGGAAAGGCTGCTGAGCAAGAGAAAACAATCAACACGTATTTAAGAAGAAGCAATTGCTTTCTATGCATTTGTGCAGTTTAATGCAACTATTAAGAACTTATTCTTGTATCAGGTTTAAAATCTGTATCAAAGTATTGCATCATTTCATCACAAACGCAGAGGTGGCGCAGAGGTGGCACAGAGGTGGTGGTGTGGACAAAGCAGGCAGGTGAGTTCATGGGTGCCGCTGCCCAGCTGTGTCTTGGCTACGAGCTGATGAGGGGGAGGGGACTGCACGCAGGGGACTGAAGTCATCACTTTGGGGGTCCTTCCACGGCAAATAAGGAGCTGAGAACTCCAGGGATGAGGGGGCTGGGTGGAGAAAGTGCTCAGGCTGGGGGCCCTGGGGGCTGGGGCCTTGAGAGGCCGGTCTTGACCGAGAACTGTCTCAGCAGGTGACATCCAGGGGGATCTTTTTAATTAAACCTTCTCATGCACTGCACGCAGGATGGGTGCCCAACACTGCAAACCCCATCCACGAAGAAAAGGGATAGGAAGAGGCTCCTGCAGCCCGTCCAGGCTCCAGGAGACAACCCCACACCCAAAAAAAAAGTCCCACACAACTGCGTAGACCCTGGTTTTACCAATGTAGGTGTGCGGCTAAAACCTAGGCGACTATTGAGATTCAGCCTGTGTCTGCACACAACAGCAATGCCATCTGATTCAAACGATTCCCTGAAAGTCTGTCGACAGGGTGGAGAGTTCAGCCTTGGCCTGAGCCGATGGACATGTGCTGATCGGCGCTGCAATTGAATGAAAGTGCCCCCCTTTAGGTACCCAAATCGACAAGGAATGGCTTGGCTTTTGAAAGTTGCATTCAAGATTTTGAAAGATGAGCGGAGAAACTGACAGGATTATTTTCAGAAGTTTCTTTTCATAAGGCTACTGAGGCTTCTCAGGCTGAGTCCTGAGAAGGATTTCATTTAAAATTGCACAGAAAAACAAAATAATAAAAAAAGTAAAATGCACAGGAAAATCTACTCAATAGTTTGTCGTAACTTTTATGGGAAAAAAGAATGGCTATATTTACACGTATGACTGATTCATTTTGCTGTACATCTGAAACTAATACAACATCGTAAATCAACTATACTCCGGTAATACTAAATTAAAAAAAAAACTGTTTATTAGTATAAATAAATGAGTGACCAGAAGCAGAAGAGTTTGATTTCTTTGGCTACAAAGACTGTCTTCACCCATGGAGAGTAAAATTGTTGTTCTTTTTTAGGTACTCTCCCAAACTGTTCCTAACTATTTGTGAAAATTAACATAGGGACAAACTTGGAAGCCGGGTCTAATGCTTTAAGTAGAGTTAATAAATAATTAGGTTTGTTAACTAACTCTAAGTAAATGGAAACATTTAATTTCACTTTCATAGAGGATTTTCTTTCACTCAACATGAGTGACATCAAGTTATATTTAAAGACAGTGAATTGGAAACAGACTAGCTATAAATATTGGATGACATGCTCAGCCGTGTCCTAGAGTTTAACAAAGGCCTTAGCTGCAGACCCCCGGCAGCTGGCAATCTGCCTAGATAACTTCTAGAGGCAAGCTGAAATCACTCAATATCTAAAGACCAACAACTGGGCTTTGGGAAAGGAAGATTTTGGTCTCTGGCTCCCGTGGGACCCTCCCAAGCCCTGGAAGTCTGGTCAGGCAGAAAAATGCAGAAACACTGGGCACCAGGATGCTACATTAAATAAATGAAAAATAGAAGCTTCAGGGAGCTGCGAGCTGGGAGAGAAGTTAACCCCTAATAATAAAATATTTTGAAAAGCTTAACAGAGAGGAGCTCCTAGTGTGGCATGGTGGGTTAAGGATCAAGGGTTGCCGCAGCTGTGGTGTAGCTGGCAGCTGCAGCTCAGATTCGATCCCTGGCCTGGGAACTTCCATGTGCCACAGGTGCGGCCGGGGGGGAGCAAAAAAGCTTAGCAGAAGAAGCAAAATTGCCCTCAAAACAGAACTGGTAGACTCTCCTTTTCACTTTTAATAGCTATCGAGCGAATTTGCCAAATCTGAAAAGATGTGCCCAGTTCTGTATACACGTGTGCGCGCGCACACACAGAGGCTCACGGGAAAATGACATGCCACCCGAGGCTTGAGTGGAAGGAGAGGTTGGAAAGCTGACCGTCAGAGGCAGGAGGTGTGGGAGAAGCCGTCCCGAAGAGGGGAGGTGAACACGCACGCCGTACGCATGACGGCGACCCCGTGTCCGCCCCGCACTCGCTCCCCTCCGGAGAAGAGGAGAGAAGGCACAGCACTGACAGAAAACGCAGAGGGGCTGGACTGAGCCAAGTTCTTAGAGTTCTGCACATTCCCCTCCCCTCTCAAAGCAAAAAAGGGTCTTGGGGACAGTCGGGGAGCAGAACGGCCTGCTGGAGTGGACACTCGGGTCTGGCCCTTGTCCTCCCTCCGCTGGGCTTTCTCGGCGGCAATAGCTCCTTCCAGGTGCCGCCCTGGAGAGAGACCTCGGCGTGTGTCCCTTGGCGAGACCAACCGCTTCTGCACTCTCACCTGGGCAGGTGTAAGAATGGAGGCTGCTGGGAGCGGCCCCGATGGCCGCCGGATCAGAGATAGTGGCTCTGATGCTGAGGCATGAAGCTGACTTCTCCCAAAGCCCCAGTAGATCCTTCCAGAAGTAGCAGGGCTGGCGTCCAGCCGTCCCTAACAATGACCTTGTCCGTGTAGAGCTGGAGGGTCAGATCCCGACAGTCTGGGGCTCCCCTGCCCCCTGTGTTAAGAACCCAGGCCTCAGAGTCGGAGAGCCCAGGAAAAGGACACCCGTCCCCTGAGGACTTGGGTTTGCACACATTTAGCGGGCATGACACAGTAAGGAAACCCACACGTCTGCTGGCTCGGAGACTAGAGAGCAAGCTTCAAGCCATAAAGAGCTCCAAGGACCAATCGGCACGTCTGAGCACATGATGGAAAGGGGGGCTGAAGAGAGGGGTGCCAAAAGCACCTTGAAGGATTCAACTTGGGTCGCTGACAGCAGTAATGTCACTGAGAGGGAGAGAGAAAGGAGGAGACTCCGTTCGGAGAGGCCCTGGTGAGACTGACAGACCCTCAGACGCCCAGGCAGACGAGGCGAGCAGGTGGTTAAAGAAGCGAAAGCCAATTCAAGGACCAAAGGAAGAGATG
>PVHT020000009.1:21833726-21846861 GCA_004024745.2 Catagonus wagneri | reverse complement strand
AAAAAAAAAAAAAAAAAGTTGAAGGAGGACAAAGGAGCGAGCGAGGACTTCCAGGCAGGATTCGGTCACGGTTCAGCTGACTCTTGGAGGATGGCCGGCAACGAGATGGATGCAGCCACTCTGACCGGGGGACCACAGGCAGGAGCAGCGGCGAGACGAGAGGCGGAGGAGAGGCAGGGGTCTGCGGGGGGTCGCGGGAGCGGAGCTCAGCGTGGACCGGCGTCACGGGCAGACGGGGGACGTGGGCTTGCGTCTTGTACTGACTTGGATGAGCCGATGGGTTTGTGTGTTTGTGGGATGCAGTGAGGGCAGACGCATCGGAAGGTGGGAACTGGGAGCTGTTCGGAGAGCAAAACCAGGATACGGAGAGGGGGCGCAGAGAGGAAGAGGGTCCTGCCTCCGCAGAGGGGCCCGGGCCAGCCGGGCCGGCCGGGCTGGCGAAGGGGCAGCCCTCGGACTCCGGGACGTGCGGGTTGCCGGGAAAGGGAACGAGGAGAAGTTGAGGAAACCCGGGAGATATTGAGCTGGAGTGTCCAGATCCCTAGTGAGAGATGTAGGACGCTAGGTGCCCGTGAGGAGGCTTGGGTTTCCTGTTTGACATGATGGCCAAAGGCGCGGCTGGGACATGCAGGCCCACACCTGCCCGTGGGAGGGTGAAGCTGCAGACGAGACGCCCACATGGATGAAGATGGGACGTTTACACTAGGCGGGGCCTTCCCGGACCTCGGCGCACAGCAGCAGCGTCCAGAGGGTGCGTTGACCCTCCCCGGGGACCCTGGGTGCCCAGAGCTGGGATGCGGCCCGGGCACCGCGCTTTGAGAATCACTGCCTTAGAAACCGAATCGCAAGGGTGGGGCTGTGGGAAAAGAACAGACAAGGACCAGGAAGGCGGATCCCACCAGGAGCTGCTCTCCAGCTGAACTACCCACTGGAAGCCCAGAGGCGCCACAGATCCCAGCGCAGACACCGCCCCCGCCCCAACCGACAGAGGAAAGCTCAGCACCCCACCCCACCCCGAATCCGGGTTGAAGTTGGCCTTTGTCCCAAATGGTGTCACTAGTATTTTTAAAGCTCTCTGGGTCAGTCATTCCAGGGTTGGGAATTGCTGATTAAGGAGACGAGAAAAGAAAAAACTTTTCATTAGAGTTCCTGTCTTGGCTCAGTGGTTAACGAACCCGACTAGGAACCATGAGGATGGGGGTTCGATCCCTGGCCCTGCTCGGTGGGTTAAGGATCCGGCATTGCCGTGAGCCGTCGCATAGGTCGCAGATGCAGCTCGGATCCCGCGTTGCTGTGGCTGTGGCGCAGGCCGGCGGCTACAGCTCCTGTTAGACCCCTAGCCTGGGAACCTCCATATGCCACGGGCGCAGCCCTAAAATGACCAAAAAAACTGACTGATTTTTCTCAAGAGGCAGATAAGGACTCCAAGTTTCCCGGCACAAGCCTAATTCTCTTCACTTTTCCTCAAGAAAAGCTTAGGGAACAGCATTAGTTCATAGAGGACTCAATTGCAATGCTGGCAACTGAAATAACAAATTGCTCACTCTTGTGACAGCTTTAAGAGATGGACAGTAGAGGAAGCTTCAAAAGCCTCGATGTCCAGCTCCCCTTAAACCGCTCTGCCCCAAAAAGAGGCCACCGAGCCCTGTGAAGACTGTACAGTGAGGGTGTCTGGTGGGTCACCCAGCGTAGGTTCAATATCAAGGGCAGTTCGGTGATTTTCACATCAGACGGACAAATGTAACCTGGAGTTGAACCGAACTGAGCTGTAAGGAAAATTATGTTTCCAGTACACTGAGCTACCGTCCCTCATGCTGATTTGTTATTTCGAGAGCTGAGAAAAGTCTTAGCTGCTGTAGAGGCTCCATGTCGAGTCACAGTCCCCACTGGAAGGCAGACCCTGTGCTGGCCCCTGTCCCAGCCACCCACCCCCAGTCGCCCCGAGGTCTCACCCATCTAATTCCGGACTCTGCAAAGGAGCCCTCTCCTTCGTCCGTCCTCGGAGGCACCTGCGGACGTTTGAACTGACACACATGCTGCTAAACTGAACCCAATACAAGCAAAGTCAGGGCTTAGCCAACTTGCCGAGTGTCCCCCGTTTTGCCATTTCCGAGTAAGGTATGAGCTCAGCCGAACAAAAACGTATTTTCAGCAATCTGAGCCCCCAGGCTCCGAGTACCCGGCGTGCATTTTCAGCAGTCAGCAGTTCTGCTGGGATGAACTGGCCACGTTTCAAGTTACACATTTTTTGGAAAAAAGAAAAAAAGTCCCTAAATGCATTCATGAAATAATTCATACCCTTTCCCACTCAGCTTTCACTGCTTCCGCAGCACAATTCCCTGGTTTCACAAAATGCGCCTTGCTGGGGAAGTGGGAGTCATGGAAAAAAAAAAGGGAAGCCCTCACGCCCCCTCCCCACAGCCCCTGTGCTGTGGACCTTAGGACCTTCCGACACGGCCAAGGCCAAGTGCGAGGCGTTTGACCTTATGCCTGCGGACAGGCCCGGTGAGTTTCAATTTGGCAGAAGGGTTTAATCTGAGGGGGGTCACATACACAGGGTAGAGTGCCGTCTCCATGGACTTGGGAAAGGCTGCTGAACCAGCTCCACTTCCTGAGTCGGCTTCTCTGCCATGAGCGCTTGGGTGATCAACCTGGACCACGGGGTCGGTGGCTTTACTAGAAGAATTAAATCATCAGGAGTGCCTGTTTTGGCTCAGCAGGAACCAACCCGATTAGTATCCACAGGATGCAGGTTCAATCCCTGGCCTCACTCAGTGGGTTAAGGATCCGGCATCGCCATGAGCTGTGGTGTAGGTCACAGACTCGGCTCGGATCCCACGTTGCTGTGGCTGCGGTGTAGGCCGGCGGCTGCGGTTCCAATTTGACCCCCAGCCTGGGAATTTCCATGTGCCATAGGTATGGCCCTAAAAAGATCAAAAAATGGGGGGGGCAAAAAAAAGGATCAATATTGGTTCATCAATTGAAACGCGTAGCACATGGATGCACGTGTTGAAACTAAAAGGAGAACTGCGGGAGGAAGCACTCTCCCCCGCCTGAGTAATTTTTCTGTAATCCTCAACACGCTCTAAAAAAAGGCTATTAATTAAAACACAAAAACACTGAAAAGTAAACCATCCATTCTGAGTAAAAGTTACATAAAGTTAATCTGCTCGCCTACCAGCTTCCTCAAACTGCTGAACTTCCCTGAAAATCTCTGCTTGGCCTTTGCTTTGACTCCCTCACGATGCTGTCATTTCACACTAGACCACCCCGGAACCCCTGCTTCGTGGGGTACAGCCGCCCCCCTTCAACGTGCGGTACAAAGCGGGGCCTAGGAGACGAAACATCAAATATAACATTAGAAATTAGAAGAATCAAAGAACGCAGCAGTAACTTAGGATGTGGAAAGGCATATCCACTGAGTGTATCTTCGCCTACCCAGATGAATCATGGGGAAGAATTTTAAAAGGCTGGTAACATAGGCACTCTTAAAAAAAAAGAAAAAAGAAAAAAACTATAACATAACTGAAGTAGGATGTGAGTTTCCAGAAAATTCCATATTTCACACTTGGCTATAAAGTCTCCATGGAACCCGATCTTTCGTCCGAGATGGAATCTCTCTGTCCTGAGAGCCACTGTCTGTAGCCGCTGCTCTGAGAAAGCGACACCTCCAAAGTGTCCCTCCCGCGGGGAGCCGTCCAGCACGGCCCCGCCCCACCGGCCCCGGATGCAGACGATTCGGCTCGGGCTGGGAAAACTTCTTAGCGTCTCCAGAAAATGGCAAAATGCTCACTCCTGCTTCATCTCCGATTATTTGAACCTGATTTAGTTTCGTTGTCTAATTTGCAATTGGACTTAGGCTATGGTTCCAGTTCTCATACCTATCAACTTTCTGACCGTGTCATGACTCTGCCAACGTTCTCCTGAACAAGGTCCAAGAAGCAGGTGACTCGCGCAGCTCCAGCCGTAATGAAGGGACTGTCTGGGAGGCGGGCATTAAGCAGTGCATGCAGACCTCCGTTAACAGAATCAGAATCTGACACCCACCGACGTGGTCTCTTTCTCTCTAAAAATACCCTCATTGTAAAATCAAATACAGCCAAATTCAGAATGAGTTAATTGATCATAATTTTTTTTTTTTGTCTTTTTGCCTTTACGTAGAGCCGCACCCGCGGCATATGGAGGTTCCCAGGCTAGGGATCTAACAGGAGCTATAGCCGCCGGCCTTCGCCACAGCCACAGCAACGCGGGATCCGAGCCGCGTCTGCGACCTACACCACAGCTCACGGCAACGCCGGATCCTTAACCCACTGAGCGAGGCCAGGGACTGAACCCGCAACCTCATGGTTCTTAGTCGGATTCGTTAACCACTGAGCCACGAAGGGAACTCCTGATCATAATTTGCTCCTCTTTTCTATTTTATTTTATTTTTTTCGTTTTTAGGGCCGTACCCGCGGCCTATGGAGGTTCCCAGGCTAGGGGTTGAATCAGAGCTATAGCCATCGTTAACCTGCTCCTTTCAATTGACTGTGCTGGAATTTTTTCCGTAAGGAGTCACAGACTGAAATTTTAAAAGGCCTCTCAGGGCCAGGACAGCCATGCCAAGGAACGGAGTCCCCCCTCACAGGTCTGGGTGAATTCCTCTCTTTAATGGAGGTCCCCAAAACACCCCGAGATTTTTTTTCTTTCTTTTCCTTTTTCTTTCTTTTTTTTTTTTTTTTTGGCACCTATCAGAAGGTGTCCTTTCTAATTTACCTGAAAAAACTTGCGAATTTAAGAGGTTAGGTAGAGAGAAAGGACAAACGCTTCAACTCAGCTCACAAAGGCATCATCCATCAAACTTAGACCAAAGGTAAAGAGTCCCTGTGTTTAGAAAAAACACAGATCAAAAGCCAGTAACATCTCCGGCAACACCAAAAAACCGTCGCCATATTCATCAGCTTACTCAAACTTACAGAATCAATTCCGCTTACCAATGTTCTATGAAATCAGTTTCCATTAGACTTTCAAAATATCTCTCCTAGTTTAGCTTTTAGCTGTATGACCTAAAAGTTATCAGAAGCCTGTTTTTTAAAAAGGTCCTTCTTCTTGAAAATGCAGCAGTTTTGTAAAGCATCAGCTTAACTGTCTATTAAAGACTTTCAAAAAATAAAGTTAAAGATCTGGTCACAATGCTTCTTGACAAAGAAGCTAATCGAAGCTGCTATGGACATTTTCAAATAACTAAAATTATAACATTTATTCATACTGTTTCACCTTAGGAGGCTTATCACTCATTTTGACAGTACTTTCGGTGTAATTTAACATACCAACCATTCCTAGTTAAACATTTTTTCCTGAGATGTCAAGGACCCTATGAAATCCCAAAGTTAGCTGAAATCAAAAGAACTTTAATAGAATTTTATAGGAAATTTGGCAAAAATATCAGTTTTAAAATCATTTGGTCAGATAGAATCATAGGTCACTGCGAACTTAAACACAGGTCACTTAAAGGCAAGAAAGGTCATAACCTGTTATCAAAAGCAGCATTCTAAGTAAACTTGTACTCTTAGCAGAGAGCAACCAAATGTAATCCTGCGCGGTCTCCTTTTAATAACCGGAAATCCATTTACCTAATTAAACTTAATCTAATCTCAGCCTGACATATATAAAATTCCTTTTCCACTCAAAACATATATGCCATTTTCCTACAATATAGTGGAATATTTCCTTCAGTATTTTTAGTAGCTTCAATTATGTATTTAGATTAGAATCCTCAACGCTCAAAAACCTTAACTTTCTAGCAAAAACCAAGAGGAAAATAGTTGTTACCAAAATCTGGAGAGACGATTTTAGATAGACAGTTTTAAAACATAATTATTCCTATAGAGTTTATCTAAAAGCTTTTATTTCATTTGCATTTAACTTACCCATAAAATTTTCACCATGCCAAGTTATTTTTCTTGTTGACATATATAATAACACATATAATAACATTTTATTTCATTTCTATTACACCTAGGTGAGGTTATCAAGCCAGCGTTCTCTAATTTCATATGCAAAAAGAACCAGTTTTGGAATTTCAAGAGGGCCATCTTAACCAGTTTTCTCCAGTCTAAAGAATACAGTGGCTGTGCAGTGTTTAAAAAAAAAAAAAAAAAGCCTTTATCTGTCTTTTCTAGAAACGTACTAAAGATCTCCCAGTTTTGCAAAATGTACCCTCGGGGAACTACCAAGTGGAATAGAGTTTTGATTATCCTGGCAGATGTTAGCAAGCATCACAGAAACGAATGCACTGCAAAGCGGGCTCTCGGGACCCCTGGTCTTTGGCAGCAGAAAAGGAGAGGCCTATCGGTTCACTGCAGAGGGAACACCTGCCACCAGCCTCCGCCCGCCGCAGGTGTAATACAACACGATAGGGAAGGATACCTGGTGTTGTCACCCGCGAGCCACGTTCCCAAAGACGTTCAACTGACCAACGCAAGGACCAAAAATCCGACAAGGGGTAGCCCGGAAATGGCACTTCCACCCCCAGACGGAGGCCCCCAGAGCAGCCTAGCCCCCGCAGGGGAAGGGACCACCAGTGGCTCCACGTGAAACGATATACAAACAACAATTAAGCTGCAGTCACTCCGAAAGAAAACCCGAGGAGGCTCGGCCTAAAACGGCCCTCCCACTGCCCCGTGCAGGGAACCTGCAAATCAGCCAGCTCTCCGGGGAGAGTGGACCCACGGCGGCTCCCTTCCCGCAAAGCAGGCAGCCCAGACGGAGTGTCGAGGCCTCGCGGCCTGCGCAAGCCGCAGCACTCACCCCCGGCGCCGCGCACGTGGCCCCGCAGCTCTGGACGTTTCTCTGCTCCAAGCAGCCGCACGCGTCGGGTGGCCGGCACCTGTCCGGGACTGTCCCTCCGAGATCCCTGGAATGAAGTGGGCTCCGGCAGCTGCTGAGGGGTCGGGCAGGGGCTGTCCCCGGCTGGGGCCAGCCCGCCACGGGCACAGACTCCTAGGCTGGCTTCACCGGCATTGTTAGCGCACAGCCTGTGCCCAATGCACGGGCCAAAAGAAACCAACTCCTCGGAGTTGGGAGCAGAAAAAGAAAGGTGTAATTAAAGGCAAGGTGAGGGAGGGGCTTGGTGTGCTGTTGCAAATTTCTTGGTGCAGAAAAATCCTTTGTTCTTGTAATTGTCCCCAGAGGTAACTTCGGGGTGTTCCTGTAAATTTCCAACAAGATACATGTTGTACTTCAGAGAGGAGCTCAAGCAGAGGATGGGGGGTTGCTGCCCAGGGAGGGCCCCAAAGGGTCATGCTTGGTTACAACGGTGTTGAGTACGACCAGCCAGCAAGCAAAGTCACAAAGCCAGGTGAAGCAGATTCGAAGGGGGAGAAGGCCCTTCAGCTATTTGAGAAGCGGCTCGAAGGGTTCCAGAATGCCAGGGAAATCTGGCCAGGGTCTCCAGGGCTGGAGGGAGAGAATTCAAAGCACCTCACCTGTTCCGCAAGCATCCTGAGCATTCCGGCAACGGGCTTGTTGCTCGAGGTTGTGACTTTGTTTATTGTCCACTGTTCTTGGTGACACCCAATGTGGCCAAGCTTCCTTGCCGTCAGGAAAGCCTTCCTCAGACCATAGGCCCAGGAGAGAGAAAACTGTCCCTGACAAGAACACATGTCAGAGGGAAAGGACTCCCACCAGGGGCCAGAGCTCCGTGGCCTCATGTCTGTCTAGGGCCGGCCTGGAGGGCCCAGGCGGGCCGCACAGTGGCGGGCGTTATAAGCCCTGTCTGCAGACACATTTTCTCTGAAAGCGTAAACGTCGCTGGCTAGGATTGTATAAACCCAGAGGGAATTTCTGTTTTTTTCTCAGAGGGCATTTGTCTCCCGGTGTCTCGGAATTTAGCAATCTGCTTGGCATTGTGACTGTGTAGCCTTCTAGCCCAGGAGCCTAACACTCTGAGTGTGTTTGCGTGCTTTCCCCTCGTTTCCCCTGAATTCTCCCCCTCCAGGCCCTGTCAGACCACAGGCCCATTCCCCTCTGATTCCGCTCTTCATCGTCTCCAGAGATGTGGCCGCTTTGCTCCGGGACTGCCGCTATGCCCAGTGTCCACACGGCCCTTTCATTTTTAACCCAAAGTCTGGATTTATGAGTGACACCGAGAAGGGTGAGACAACTGGCTACGTGCCGGCCTGTGACACTCTCCTCACGCGGATGGCTGCTGGGTTAGGGACTTGATATTGGCCAAAACCAAAAACCCTTGACCCCAAAGCAGGTTTCCCAGGAAAGCAAGTACTGGTATCAGAAAGTAGTAAGGAACTGGGAGCTGTTCCTAAACAAAAGCAGACACCCCTGCAGACCAGGCGATCCACATACTGAAAGGCGAGGAGGGGGTGGGCCTGGTTGTTAGAAAATTCTTAGTGCTGGAATCCTTTGTTCTTGCAGCTGTCCGGTGAGGTCTGGTCACAGTGTTCCTATAAACCTCCAGCAAGACATATGTATTCTCTGTTCTGCAGTTTTTATCGCTGTAGGAATGGAATAGTGTTACACTTAAAGGGCAGAGGCTTGAGAATTAGCTGTCTTGTGTATTTCAGGCTATGAGCAACATTCTTTTACAAACCCTGTAGAGCCAGCCTAAGCACAGGCAACAGAGCTCAAAGCTTAGAGCTAAAAGCATAGATTCAACATGGAGTCAGTCTTGCTCTTCTCTGTAATAAACTCAGTGATAATGAGTTTTGAGTAGCTGCCTGCGGCTGGTCATGTCATACCTGGACGGCCACTTTCTAAGATGTCACAGTCAAGAAAAGACACCACACAAGAAGGGGCTTCCCAGACCCCAGCCCTGGGTCCCTCCCTCCGCCTCATCCCCCCTTCTTGCTCTGGCTCCATATCCACCTGGTCAGCCCTCCCTCCTGACTGCTGCCGCTCCGTGTCCCCTTAATAAGTAAAAGTCCTGGCACTTGTGCCACAGAGGAAACCTGATAGCTACGCTTGAGCGGTTGCACAGGCAAAGTAGGGTGCAGTGCCTGGAGGAAACGCACAAACAGCAAACAGGCCTGTGTTGACTGCTGATGTTTAGACTGACGGCCTCTGTTGCATCTTTAACGTAAGGAGAAGAAATCGGACTGGAAAGGCGGTGATTTCCTTGTCTGTTTCCTCACTTCTTCGGGTGTGTAAAGGGAAGGGAGGAGCTCAAGGTGTGTGTTTAGCCACACAGTTAAGGATCAGAGCCTTTCTTAACATCAAAAAGACCACCACTAGAGGGTGTGGAAAAAGGCAACCCTCCTACATTGCTGGTGGGGCTGTAAATTTGTACAGCTGTTATGGAAAACGGTATGGAGGCTCCTCAAAAACTAAAAATAATGTTAGCATATGATCCAGAAATCCCACTTCTGGATATATAGCCAGACACAACCAGAATTCAAAAAGATACACACACTCCAATGTTCACTGCAGCACTATTTACAATAGGAAGACACGGAAACAACCTAAATGTCCGGCAACAGATGAACTGATATAGACGTGGTCCATATATACAACGGAACATTGCTCAGCCGTTAAAACAAACAAACAAACAGTACAGGGAGTTCCCATCATGGCTCAGAGTAAAGAACCCAACTAGCTTCCGTGAGGATGAGGGTTCAATCCCTGGCCTCCCTCAGTAGGTTAAGGATCCAGTGTTGCCGCGAGCTGTGGTGTAGATTGCAGACACAGCTCAGATCTGGCACTGCTGTGGCTGTGGCATAGGCTGGTGGCTACAGCTCCGATTAGACCCTTAGCCTCTGAACCTCCATAGGCTGCGAGTGCGGCCCTAAAAAGACAAAAGACAAAAAAGTATATATATACCATTTGCAGCAACATGGATGGATGGACTTAGAGATTATCATCCTAAGTGAAGTAAGTCAGACAGAGAAAAACAAATACCGTATGATATCACTTATACGTGGAATCTAAAATATGACACAAATGAACATATCTATGAAACAGAAACAGGCTCACAGACACAGAGAACAGACATGTGGCTGCCAAGGGGTGGGGTGTGGAGAGAGGATTTAGAATCTGGGGTGAGCAGATGCAAAATAGCATGTACAGGATGGATAAACAATAAGGTCCGGCTGTACAGCACAAGGGACAGTCAAGGAGGCTGAATGAGGCCTATTTCCTAAAAATGGGGGACACAGAAAGGCTTTTGTGCCTGTGGCTCCGATTAGACTCCTAGCCTGGGTACCTCCATATGCCGTGGGTACACCCTAAAAAGCAAAAAAAAAAAAGGGCAACCCTTCCTTATATGACTAAGCTGATGCATGGGAAAAAAAAGTTGGAGTTTCCATTGTGGCTCAGCAGTAACAAACCCGACTAGTATCCATGAGGATGTGGGTTCGATCCCTGGCCTCGCTCAGTTAGTTAAGGATCTGGCATTGCTGTGAGCTGTGGTATAGGTTGCAGTCACAGCTTGGATCCTGAATTGCTATGTCTGCGGCTTTGGATCCGTAGCCTGGGAACTTCCATATGCCGCAGGAGTGGCCCTAAAAAGCACCAAAAAAAAAAAAAAAATGTTGATCTCCCCCCAGTAACCTTACATAGAGACAATGGAACTCAACTAACATGATTAGAAGGACCAGGTCTGTTTATTTTTTTTCCCCTCAGGTGAGAGGGTGTCAGAAGGCTATGAGTTTTCATCACAAAGAGGGCAGAGGGGGGAGGGGGCCTGGGGTGTGACAATGTCCCCTGACACACTGTCGCAGGCACCCAGCACGGAGGGCCCAGCCCCCGTGCCATGCGGAGATCAGGACGTGTGCCGCTCAGGGCCGTCTCTCCCACGGGAGCCCTTCTCTTCGCTTTTCATCTCTTCTTCGTGAGCATCACCGAGATTCAGACTCTTTTTGCTGGTGAGTCATGATGGAATGAAACCGAAGAGCTGAGTGCAAGTCCCCAGGAACTGCTGTTGTTCGCAAACCACCGTCTTGACCTCATCAACCCTGTATTCTGGACGGTTCCACTGAAAGCCGCTGCCGTACCTGTGCCTGAAATCTTGCACTCAAAGAGGAAGGTTGAGAGAACAGAAGCGGCTGACCAGCAGAGAGAACAGACTTGTGATTGCCGGGGCGGGGGTGCTGGTGGGATGGGCTGGGAGTTTGAGGTTAGTAGAGGCAAACTATTACATTTAGAATGGATGAGCGATGAGGTCCTGCTGCATAGCACAGGGAACGATATGGAGTCTAGAGAAAGAACGGCATGGAAGGTAATATAAGGAAGGGAATGTGTGTGCGTCTGTGTGTGACTAGGTCACTTTACTGTGCAGCAGAAATCGATGCAACATTGCAAATCAGCTATACCGTATTTAAAAAAAAAAGAGGAAGGTTGAAAGATATTTCTCTGGGTTATGTCAAATCAGAGCAGAGACAACCACTTTCCAAGAGCAGTTTGCTGTCAAAGCTCGGTGTTAAAATCGTGGCCAGCTTTACGCCCCACTTGTAAAGATTAACGAGTGCCTTGTGTTTATTTTGCTTTGAAGTTGTTAAATGTAGGCAGATCATTAGATTAACACGTCCTGTACAAATAGTCCACTATCCTTCCATTCCCTCACTGAGGAAGAGAGGCATCTGGAAATCTAATCTGAAAGACTGGTTTGAAGTAAAGCTGTGACAAACTTCCCAGAAGCTTGCAACTTCTGGGTCCCTGACTCTGCATCTGTCTCCTGATATCATCTCAGCAGCGTGAGCCCTGCCACCAACTCAGACCGTCCCCTAAACACCCCCAAAGGGGAGAATTTAGTCAGCATTCCTATCCACACCCACACCTGTCAAATATGCATTTCGTATGTCATCTGTTCAATCAGAAAAGCCTCATGTGCTTGCACTGTAATCAAATTATTATTGGTTTTTCTGGGAGGTGTTAAAAATGGAGACCTGAAAATAAATACCAGCACCCACGCATCAACTGAACCTCTGCATTCAAGAAGGATAATGCGAAAAAAAAAGAATATATATGTATGGCTGGGTCATGCTGCTGTATAGCAGAAATTGACAGAACATTGTAAATCAATTCTAAGCAAACAAATTAAAAAGTGAAATAAACTGAGCAGAAAGGACCAAGGCACACAGAATGAAACGTGCCTTTTATTTCTGTCTGAATCCGAGTTCAGCTTGGACACAGCCCCGGGCTCCCCCTAGTTAACAGCAAGGGCAAAGGAAAACACACACGAAACCAGAATGAACTCTCCACCTGCGTCGTAGGTGTGTTAGCGATGAAAGCTGTAAGTGAACAAGCAGCTGGCTCCTCTGAGGTCACTCACTCTGCTGGGGTCCCTCCCTCTTCTCCTGGAGATGGCTCCTGCTCGGGGGCCTAGGAGGCACTTGGTGACACAGTTCCCTCCCCCACTGAGGCCCCCGAAAGAACCAGCAGGGGATTCAGAGCTCCTTGAGCGCCCCTCTTTCTCCTGCCACCCGGACAGCGTTGACTGCGGGTACCACGGAAAACCAGCCCCACCGGAGGTCAAACTCCCCCCTGCCCCCCGGCCACTGGGCCTCCCCCTCCGCCTCCCCCCAGCCCAGGACAGGTCCTTACCCCTTCCAGCGAGTAGGGACTCGTCTTGCTCAAGTTCTGAGTGCTCCCTGCTTGGGGCCTGCAACCAAGTCGAGGCTGAGGAGTTAAGGCAGATGATTAGACACGAGCCAGGCTGTCCTGTGCGGGTCCGAGGCGCGGTGTTTCGGAAGGCGGCTGTGTGCTCGGGGTCTGGAGCCGGGGGAGGGGGCAGATCTGGGTGAGACGACAGAAGAGCAGAGGGCTCTGATGCTCTGACCGCCGGCGGCTACAAGCTCGAGCTGCCCTCACTGAGCTCAGCTTGGTGGCTCCCTCCCCGGTAAAGTCTGCTCTCTTAACCCAGAGCTCGTCACGGGCACCTTTCTTTCACTGCGGAGTAAATCCAGATGTATGGAGGAATCTACTGGCACCTGCTTTCCAGGGGCTCCTAAGGAAGGGTAACCTTGACCTGGCTGGGTAAGCGCAATCAAGCCCCCATCTGGATCCTGATCCACATAACGGGCTAACGGGACTGGGCAGAGATTCTTTCCCACTGCATCCATTGTGCACTCTGATTTGGCACCTCCTTTGGCGGAAAAATCACACATGGGGGAGTTCCCCGTTGTGGTGCAGCAGAAACGAATCC
>PVHT020000009.1:21796274-21833626 GCA_004024745.2 Catagonus wagneri | reverse complement strand
AAAAAAAAAAAAAAAAAAAAAGAAACGAATCCGACTAGGAGCCATGAGGTTGTAGGTTCGATCCCTGGCCTTGCTCAGTGGGTGAAGGATCTGGCATTGCTGTGAGCTGTGGTGCAGGTTGCGGACACTGCAGCTCGGTTCTGGCGTTGCTGTGGCCGTGGTGTAGGCCAGCAGCTGTAGCTTCGACTGGACCCCTAGCCTGGAACCTCCATACACCAAGGGTGAGGCCCTAAAAAACAAACAAAAAATCACACGTGGGGAGCTCCCATTGTGGATCAGTGAGTTGAGGACCTGGCTTTGTCCCTGTGAGGATGTGGTTTGATTCAACGTTGCTGCAAGCTGCAGCACAGGTCACAGATGCAGCTCAGATCCAGCGTTTCGGTGGCTGTTGGGCGTAGGCCTGCAGCTGCAGCTCCAATTCAATTGGACGCCCAGCCCTGGAACTTCCATATGTAGTAGGAAAACACACACACACAGGCACTGCTCAGAACAGGAAGCAGACCACACACACACACACACACACACAGCGCTCAGAACAGGAAGCAGACCGCAGGAGGAGAAGGAGGAGTTCCTGACTCAGGGTTGGGGCGGCCCAGCTGCTCCTGCTTCCGAATCGCCAGCATCTCAAAGGGCAGGCACCGCCTCACAGCTCTCATCTCCGCTCCGCCACTGGGCGCGCTTGTTAAATCTGTGCCCTGACTGTCAGAAGGGCTTTTGCTGGTAGCACCTGCCTCTGTGATCTCGTCCCAGCCCTAGAGCCACGTCCGTCTGGGCTTTGCCAGGTTGCTCTGAATCGACCCCAGGTTGGCACGGCACAGCTCCGGGCATCGTGTCCCCTTGCAGTTATCGTGAGGCTGCCCTGCCTCAGGTCCTTTCCTGAAGTCTGAACAACCTCTCCCCTCCTTCTACTCAGTGTCTGCCCGGAAGCACGACAAAGAAGCCCAAATCTGTTTAAACATGTGCGTGGATTTCGAATTGAAAGGCTGAAATGTGCTTCGTGTTCTAAAACACAAGTTTCAGATTCTCTGCCCAGTGTACGGCCGGGAGAAAGGGCGCAGAGATTAAATGTCTGCAGTTAATCAGCGTCCTACCTGGAAAGACAGCTTCTTACCTGCCTTACTGCTCTGTCTCTGGGCAGAAAACTAATGCCATTCATCCAACAATCTGCATGCTGAAATACACAATGAGGGCTTGTACTCTCCGCCTCTTGCTGGGCAGAGTTTGGAGTTTTCAGGACAGGCTGGAAGACACGAGCTCTTCCATGACTGTTCAGGAAGGTTAGAATCATGTGTGTTTTGATTATTATTATTTTATTATAAAAGGTAAAAGGAAGCTTGACTGTAGATCTGTTCCATCATCCAGGCAACTAACAGGTATTGAACGCTGCGGCTGGGCGGAGAGAGAGGCCAGCAAGCGAGGTATTCTGGGGAGAGGGTGGCTGATATACAAGGCATCCAGCAAATACAGGACGTGATACCAGGTAGACGGAGAGGGAGGAGAAAATAAAGCTGGATAAGCAAATAGGGTGTGATTATCTGTTCTGAGAAAGGTGTTTGTGAGCAAACCTTCAAACGTGAAAGAACAGGAAAATATGAGAATGGTACTGCCCAAGACTGATTAACAGTGCTTTTTCTCTACAAAGTGACTTTCCAATGTCTAAATCCACGCCTGTCCCTACGAAGGGGGCCTGTCAAATATTGGACACAGATAGTGTGTGCAAGTGCATAGTCCACACTTCCATCAATTCAATTTATCTTCATTATTGTACATGCAGTTTATTTTCAAATTCCAAGTTGTGTTGAAGGATGCTATCAGATTCGGGTGCTTTTCACACTGGCTGTAACTCCAAGACAATTTCAGAGACGTGAGCTAAACTGGTCTTTTTTTTTTTTTTTGAGGGCACAGGTAGAGAGAAGCTTTCATTTGAATTAAGTAAAAATTAAGTAAAAACTGTGAATTTAAATGTTACCCAAGGATAGAATTGCTCAGTTATGAGGAAATCAACGGAAAAGTTTGCATCTTAGTGATTTTTATAACCCCACAACTGGCTTTGTTCAAAAAAGCATCTGAATATAGTGATAAAAATGTTCTGTCTGTAAAATCATGTCACGTGGTTACTGATTTGGATTTTTGTAATTTGCAAACTTAGAATTGCTTTTCCTTTTTTGTTTCATGAAGATAAAATGAGACAGCTGGACGAAAATGGCTCGATAACCGAGTCATGACGTTAATTAGTTATCCGCGGCAGGGTTTCCCACCGACCCAGAGCATGCAGGCAGCTCAGGCAGTTCCAACTGTGGGTTTGCAACATTGTAGATGAGATTCTTTATCTCTGAAAATTATCCAGGCTTTTCCCAGATGCTTCTGCAAAGAGAAAGACTGGACTCTCTTCCCTGGTATTTTCTGTGAGTCTGATGGACACTTTTGCCAGTTATCCAAGTCTTGGCAAGTGAGATGCGATGAAAAAATGAATCCGATTTGTCACATCAGATTTGCTGGGCAGTTCTTGGTCTTGGGTCTGCAGAAATGCTGAATTCTCTTCAAGAGATGCAGTCTTTATTCTGAGAGGATCACTGCAACTATTTCCCACGAAAACCAACCGGATTTGGAAGCAACATTTAGAGGAAAGGAAATGCTGATGTTCGTGTCGAGTCTGGTGTTTACTGATCTGAAATGGCCAACTATTTTTTTCCATTTAAAATTTTTTGTCAAAATAATGTTGTTTTCACTCAAATCCATTAAAACTCATTGACGTTAAAGTACCATTAAATTTACATATCGATTTTACATCCCAAGCGTTGTTCTAAGCTCTTTATAAATATCAGCTTGTTCTGAACTCACATCCACCTTCTGAGGTAGATTCTGTTTTTATCGAGTCCATCATACAGATGGGAAAACGAAGTCTCCTTTAGGGCAAGAAATGTGCCCAGGGAGTCTTCGTTTTATTTTTTTACCTGCTATATGTTTTAATTAACATTAGTTTAATAATTAAGTCTGTATTTCAGTTTTCCTTTGCAGTGCTCATACTTCTAAGTGAGTACGATTTTTGCTTCCATAACAAAATCTAAGACTTTGTTTTAGAATAAGCGAATCTCATCTTGTGTGTATTGATATTATTTTTCCATCTTCTGTTGTCACACGTATGCCTCCTGAATTTCATTTTTCTGTCACTCTTCTCTGGGTTTTCTTCTATATACTCAGAATATCTTTACTTGTCTTCTCATGTAGCTTTTTTTTTTTTTCTGAACTAAGGACTTTTTAATTCAACCACATTCAATACCCCAACATGCCTGCAGTAGCCTATTCTTGTTATTTGTACCTCCAATATCTACTTTCAACTTTTCAAATTGATTTTAGTTTAATTCTGATATTCAAAACTACAAAGAAAGCAGGATATTTTTATATCCTCATCAGCAGAACAGAATTTTTATTAACCTCATTTAGTCACACATACTTATGCACATACACCTTACTTTTCAGTAATGGTCTTTGTCATTTTGTAATGTCAGCAGGTACCTAAACTCTCTTTTCACATATTTTAGCTTCAGACATTACTTATACAATATCCTAGCTCCAGATGATAAAGAATTATCTAGATCTTTCCAAATCTGAAAAAAAATCTATATGCTTTTGATGCCCCAGGCAAAATTTATGACAAAATGCACAGTCGGCCACATACACTCTGGGGGAAAAATGACAAAGACTGGTGAAGATTCTAAGAGTCCAGTCTGAAAAGTAAAACAGGCCACCAAGCGAATAGAACTGAACCTGCCTCAGGAGCTCTCCTCTGCAAAAGAAAATGCCAGGTCCCTGTGTCACGTTTGAAAGAAAAAATATGCTACAGCTTGGCCGTTCTATTCCAAGTCAACTGTGTCACACGGAGGGGGCTGAAATACCTTGTCAAAGTGCGCTGTTTGCCCCGGTGTCCTTTCCCGGTGAGAGCCCGACTGGGGTTCAAATTCTTCTGTCTTCCTCAGGGACACCACCTCCAGGCCGGCCTCCAGTCCTTGCGGTTTCAGGGGATCCAGGAGGGGTGCAGGGTCGTGCGCTATGTGTTTAGAGTGTTGCCTCGAGCCCTCCCACCTGCGCGCCTCCGCTGTCGCTCCTGTTGCTGAGGAAAAAGCCTGGGAGAGCAGCCCAGCTGGAGAGAGCCAAAGGCAGCCTCTCAACCTGCTGGCGAGACAGAGGGTGAGCCCGGGGGTGGAAGGAGGGAGAGGAAGCGGCCCTGGTAGGGCCGCCATCGGGGATGCACTGAAGAGTTCACGGCATGATTAATATCGAAAGATAAAGGGAATTGGGGAGCTCCCTTCGTGGCTCAGCAGTTAACGAACGTGACTAGGATCCACGAGGAGGCAGGTTCGATCCCTGGCCTCGCTCAGTGGGTTAAGGATCTGGCGTTGCCGTGAGCTGGGGTGTAGGTCACAGGTGCAGCTCCAATTTGACCCCTAGCCTGGGAACCTCCCTATGCCGCAGGTGCAATCCTAAAATAGCAAAAAATAAAATAAAATAAAAGGAATTGGTTGCAAATAAGGACCGCACTGGAAAAGAACAAAACGGATTTTTACAGAAGGGGGACGAACCGTCAAGCTGCACGATAGGGTGCTGTGACGCTTGATGCGGGTGCCTCACTCCCAAGCCCGGCACCGAGATGACAGACAGGGGCCCGCAGGTGGAGCTGGGGACCCGTTCCTGGCTGCACTGTCTGCTTGCTGCTGCTCTTCTCGCTGGTCAAGGCTGGCAGACCGCTGCCCCGTGACCAGGACCAGGCAGAGATGGCAAGAGGCAGCTGAGAGCTTTCAAAGCGGTCTGACAGAACCATTCACTGTCACTTGAAACAACGAATTTGCAGAAGGACTGACAGGGAGCTCCCGTCGTGGCACAGCGGGTTAAGGATCCAGCGTGGTCTCTGCGTGGTGAAGGTCGCAGCCGAGGTCTGGATGTGATCCCAGGCCCTGGAACTTCCATATGCTGCAGGTGTGGCAGAAAAAATAAATCCCTAAGGGACTGGCTACTGTCTGTCTACTTCATTTCACGTCACTGCATTGTTGTTTTAGTAACCCTTATTTTATTAAAATATAAAACTCTCATTTGATTAAAAATTGTATCTGCCAGTCTGAGAAGCAAAAAAAAGGGCTCATTGCCTCACATGGTCTGAAAGCACATTCTGGATGCTAACTGTCTCTTCTGTGTTTCCTCAAGACTCGGGTCGCTATGGTTTTTCCTCAGATTTTCTGCCAATAACCCGCAGTTGCTGTGTAACAGGCTTTACTTCACGTCCCGCTGTCACGGCGACACGGTCCATACACAGATTCCTTAAAACAAGAGTGTTTCTCAGCGGTCGTGTCCCTTCCCACACCCGTGCCAGGGTCAGAGCGCCCCTCCGGCCCACGTCCACGCGCACGGACGCTCCCCGCAGAACCGGCCCCGCTCTGAGCTCCCTCTGCGCCCAGTGCTGCCCCGGAGGAGGGCTGACCCACGACTGGCCACCTGGGGAGAAGGAAAGGGCGCGGTCATCTTTATCCTCCGTCCCTTCCTCCTCCCTCTTGGGAACTGCAGGACCGCTTAGGGCCCTTCAGTTTGTCCCCATGGCAGGGTCAGTGCTGCCCTTTCGAAAGCGGGGTGGGCTGGAAGGCCAACAATGGGGGGGGGCAGAAAACGATGTCTGGGATCAGTGACAATTGAAAATTCGATATCGGAGTTCCCGTCGTGGCTCAGCGGTAATGAACCAGACTAGGATCCATGAGGATTCGGATGCGGGTTTGACCCCTGGCCCCGCTCAGTGGGCTAAGGATCCGGCATTGCCGTGAGCTATGGTGTAGGTCACAGGTGCAGCTCGGATCCTGTGTTGCTGTGGCTGTGGTGTAGGCCGGCGGCTGCAGCTCTGATTCAACCCCTGGCCTGGAAACCTCCATAGGCCGCAAGTGCGACCCTGAAAAGCAAAAACTTTTTTTAAAAATTAGAAAAAAATCGGTATCATTGGTGGGAGCAATGTGTACACGTGGAGAGGGTGTGGGTGGGCTTCAGGGTTTGTATTTTGATGTTTGGTGGGTCTGGGGGTCTTTCGGGCTAGGCAGGTGTTTTCATAAAGCCATTCCGTTTCTTCCACCAGCGCCAACTCTCATTGTGGCACGCCAGCAGGAACAGGAGGCAACCAGCTTCCGGCTCCTTCCTACTCAGGCTTTAGGGGTGGCTGCTGCAGATGCGGGCGACTTTGCCCAAGGTCCGCAGAGTCTGCAGGAAGAGCTGAGCCCGGGGCCAAGGCGGGAGGCGCTCGGTCAAGGTGTGGTGCAGGGCGGTGCTGCCCAGCCAACAAGGCCAAGGCAAGGACACTGTTCTAATGGTCTCCACACGAGGAGAGCCTGGAGGGAGGGTCCCTGGATGTCAGTCAGGGAGGTGTGATCCAGGGCACCACTGAGAAGCGCGATCCAGGGCACCACTGAGAAGCACAGAGCTGCCCCTGAAAGGCTCCAATGGAGATTTTTTTCTGTATGATATGCATTCTTGCCTCCCAGATTCTCCCTGAATTCCAAGCCCCTGTCAAGTCAAAACACTGTGGACATTCTCCTGCTGAAACTTTCTGCTCATCATGACTTCATTTTCTTAATGGTTTATAGGCTCGTGATGGCGGTGAATAAAAACAATCAGGTCAATACAATGGGCATTGCGTGAAGGTAAAGTCATTCCATTTAGAAAGTGGCCCGATTGTGAGACGAGGCACTTGTAGCGTGTTTTGTTTCATCTCAGGACAATAGAAGGGCGGCGACTCCATGTTGGATTTCTCTCAGCACTTTCACTGGGAAATTCTTCCAGCCCGTGGAATCTAACACTCTGATCTCTATTCACTGTTGTCTGTCTTAGTCACTGAAGTACTTATTTAGAACATCTTGATGGCTCAAGTTGTTTTCATTTGCGTGCAGTGCCTGCTTTCCAGCTCCTACCAGTCCGATTTCTTAAATGAGCTTGACATCCATCCGTTTTCCCGCAACCCCGCTGTCGCCATGCCTGTCCAGGCCACCATCCGCTCCCACCTGTTTTCTGATAAATGAGCCCACGTTGGTTGTTCTCTCTCCGCAGGGCTGGCATCAACCACATGTCCCCTCGGGCTGACCCCGTGTCCCTCTGTGCAGACTCCTTTAAAGGGCACCAGGGCCCTTCTCATCCAGAAGGTCCGCTCGGAACCACCCACTGAGCAGCCGCAGGATGGGAAGAAGAGGCCGCCAGGCAACAGGGCGCCGGCGAGGGGAGGCCTGGAGGCGGAGACGGCCACTAGTGGCAGCAGCAAAACGTGGAGAATAAAAACCCTTCCTGCTTTGGAATGACCCCGAGTACCAGGGAGAGGCCATGGCAGCACGGCGGCAAAAGCCCTCTGGAGAGCGAGGCTGACTCCAGCCAGGAGATCCCGCAGGACTTGTAAGCAAAGGATCACAGGTGACAACCGCGGCTTGAGAGGCGGGCACACGTGACCCTCTCAGCCTGGCTGCCAGCAGCGCCGAGGGTGGAAGGCTCCTACTGGGGAACAGACAAGAACCGTTTTGCTGACCGGATCCCTGGTTGCTATGAACGGATAACGTAACTCGGGGACAGCCAGATGAAAGAGACGCTGAGGACCAGGTGCGGGGCAAGGTGTGGCGTCTCCATCCGTCTCTGAGAGCACCACCAGCTCCTAATCGCCACCTGTTCGCCAGGCTGGGAACGCACTGAATCTGGTCCTTTCCAGGGTCTGGGGAGGCTTCCTTGCACAGGGAGACTCTGATTAAATCACCGGCCACTGCAACTGCTGCGGCCTCCAGCCCCTCCTGCTCCAGGGGGTCGAGAGGCGGGAATGAAAGGTCAAAGGCTCTCTTCAGGTGGCTGGGTTCCCTGGCAACTGGTCTCCCATTAGGGGCAAAGTCACCTTATTAACACAACAAAAGACAACTTTAGCGCTCTCCACGCTCAGAAAACTCCGTCTGGGGAGCTCTGTGCCAGAAATCCAGAGGAAGACCAAATATATACATCTTATTTTAAATCACAAACAGGCCCCACGTGTTCTACGGTCTTTTTATACCTGGTCCACCGGTCTCCTTATTTCAGCTGAACCCGGCCCCCAGGCCGGAGGCAGTGTCGTGTAGGATGCGCGCCAACCTCAGTGAACGGTCAAAACACCTGAAAAACCCTCATGGCTGTAAAAGACACTGTTTCTATCTTCGCAGTGCAAAGATTCATTCTGGTTACATTGAAAAAAGGAAAAAGAATCCTAAAAGCCAATCCTTTTATATCAGCCACTCTTCTTTCATTCCAAGCATTGAACTTATAAAAAGAGAGCCCCTGTGTCCTCATGTGATGGTAGTCAGACTTAGAAAATCTGATTCCTTGGCATGCTACATTTGACACAAGGAGCGATAATTGAAGATTTTAGCTTGCCAAACATGCAATGCCTTGTGCTGTGGACAAAGGGACCCTCTGCCTCCTGCAGAATCTTTGCCAGCCTCCAGCCTCCCCCAGAGCAAGCTTGCTGCCCTGCACACTGAGGCAGAAACTACTGTGTTTGGTTGGGGCGTTGCTTCTAAGGCCAACTCCAATGCAAGCCTTTATGTAAAAATTCTCCCGCTTTTGAAATGTTTTCAAATAAATGAATATGAGGGAGAGAGAGCGAGAGCGAGTGAGCGAGAGATGAAGAAGGAGCCAGCCCCCTGCAGGGAGAGTCCTGGAGCCCCCTGCAGGGAGAGTCCTGGCGGCCCCGCCCAGGATGCCTGGCCCTGCAGGACTGTCACAACCAAGAGGCACCCACAGGCTCAGGGCCGCAGGGCAAAGTCGGCCAGAGACCACTGCCCCAGTTCCCTCTCCATCTGCCACTCCAAACTCTGCAGAACAGGCAAAACTGCGCTAAACCAAATATGAGGAAGCACGAAGCAGGAGCCCAGACCTCGGGGATCTGCAGTAGGTCAGAGGTCTCAGTGGTCAAGGAGGCCAGGAGCATAGCGGTTACAAGCAAGACACTTGCCTGAGAACACGCACTGGCGCAAGCGCAGTCACACACCAGCGCCTGTACCCGCGTCCTCACGTTCAAGCGCACACACCACGTGCGTACACACACACACACACACACACACACACACACACACGCCACCAACAGGTGTAGAACACAGGCTGGGCTTGCAGCCAGGACAGTGGCCGCGCGTCTGCGGCTCCCTTGGCCTCCTTGCGTGACTGGCACAGGGGCGCAGTCCCAGACTTGGGCCAGTACCAGCTCGGGCCCCCAAAGCCTCCAGCTCTTTGGGCTGCACCCACAAGCACCCAGCCGCCCCTCGACAGCACTCAGAGCAAAGTCAGTCAACCGTGGCCAAGAGCCGGGACCGGGAGAGGGAACGCAACGGGGACAGGGCTTCCTGGACTCGCGGGTCTCCCGTCACTTCAAGAGCCTGAGAGCAAAGCACGTTCGCACACCCCCAGGAAGGTCCAGCCACCCCTGTTTCGCAGCCAACCTCATCACGGGGGCTGCAGCGCAGCCGGAGCGGGGCTCAGGCGCCGGGCCGCCGCTTGTCTGCGGACTGCAGGTGTCCTGCCTTTGGGTGCCGAGCTCCGGGCCGCGGCGTGGGGACTGGGAAGAGCAGGGCGCCGCGCCGCGAGGTGCCAGCCATCCAGCCGCGGACCGCAAGTCCGGAGGGCCCCGGGAAGGCAGCCGGATCCGCTGACCGCCCCCGGCCGCCCCGTCACCCCGCCACCCACGTGCGCGCGGAACTCCCGGCGCGGGGCCGACTGCGGGTCGGCGGGCGCCCTTTCTCCCGGCGCTCCACCCCTGGCGCCCCACCCGCCGCCTCTCCCGCTTCTCTCCTGCCCCCTCCTTCCTCCCTCCCGCCGGAGCCCTCCCCTCCCCCGCTCTCCCACGGTGCGGGCGGGTTCTCCGCCGCCGCCCCCGCCGCCACTCCGCCCCCCGCGCGCGGAGCCGCAGTAATAACCCCGGCGCGGGCGGCGCAGTCACCGCGGGGCACGGTCTCGCGCGCCGGCCGGGTCGGTCCTCGGTGCCCACTTGCGGCCCGCGGGCCTGGGGAGCAGCCACCGCCCCGGGCCCCTCGGAGCGCCCCGGGATGAAGCCGTGCGTTCTCCCCGCGGGGGCACAGCGTTGGCGGCGGGCGCGGGGCGAGCGGGGCCGCCCAGCCATGCGGGCCCCCGGCTGCGCGGCGCTCTGGGTGCTGCTGCTGGTGGGTGTGCAGGTGAGTCCCCGACCACAGGGACGGGGTCCCCCGAGGCTCCCCTCCGCGCAGCCCCCGTCTCACCGAGCTGTCGCCGCTGTTTTCCGGCAGGCACCTGCGTGCGCCGTGGGACCCGCAGCGGCGTCGCCCGGGAGCCCGAGCGTCCAGCGTCCTCCCGGTCCCGCGGAGTGGCCGGGCTGGGTGGAAAAGGGCGGTAAGTCCGCGAGGGGGGTTCAAATCGTGGCAGTGCAGCGGCTCGTAAGTCCCCTCACGCTAGTTTACAAGGTGCCGCGTGCGACTGGTCATAATTCTAGGAACTCTGGTAAGATGCTGCGGTGCTTCTTTACAACCGGAAGAGCCAGCACCTGCGAGTCAGCTTTCATCGGTATTTATGTTGTTTCCTGCAAAATAAAAAGGGTTTAGCGGCGTTATTGCCTTCAACGTTAGGGAGGAAAGCAAGGCAATGTATTTAATTTTAAAACTAGAGAAGGAAGGACTAATCTAGGCGTTGTATTAATTAAGCAGTCACGAAGAGCTGATCGCATCTTTCTCCATCCCCTCGCCTCCCTCCCCCAGCCTCCCCCTCTGGCCTTTTAAACTGAAGTCTCTCTTTACAGCCTTCACGGTCAAAGCGGGAGACAGTCATTTTGCACAGTACTTCCCATCTTAGTATCAAAAAGGATACTCTTTAAGAGTTGAGTGTTACCTGAAACATAAGGGGGCAGGGAATGGGTCATTAGTGTTTTGTGATGTCATAAGCAAGGTGCCACGATTTGCCATAAAAACAAGTTTGATCTTTCTGCGGTGTGCGGTTTTACTTTCACTGTTCACCAGTGGCATTTATCATTTCCTGTCTTAGGCATTTATCATTTCTCTGTCCTGAACTGCTTTTCCGAAAACCCGAAATCGTCGGTTGCTAGCTGGTTTTTATCTGAACCCAGTCCATTGGCAACTGCTGAATACGAGTGCTCTGCATCAGTTGCAGCCACAAATTGCCATCTCAAATGTCATTAGTGACTTAAAGAGGAAGAGCTATGTTTGATTACGCCAACGTATTTCGAGAAAACCTAGAAATTTTCAGTTAATAATGCAGATTCCTGAGTATGGGTTTTTCATGTTGATAAAGTTCCATAAAGACAATCATTTAATATATGCATTAATTATTGGGGTTCTCTCCTGAGTGCTCTGTGAATAGTCTATAAAGTGATAAAATCACATGCGTGCCAGAACATAGGATCTTCTCCAGGACCACCAGAGGGCGCTAGATAAAAATGATAGCACATTTAAAAATCACGAGTCACTTATTTGCAAGAGAAAGTTATTTATTTATTTAAAGCTCAATTTCTGGGCTTGCCCTCCTCTTCTTTAATACTTCTTTTAGGATTCACTCTAGTATGTAATTATTTATATTATAGTTAGTTGCCTTCCCTTCCATAAAAAAAAAAAAAATAGGTGTATGGGCTTTTCTGTCAGGTAAGCATTGGAGAACCGTTTGCTGGCGGAGAAGCCAGGACTTCCCGTTGGACCGAGCCCTGCTCCCCGGGAAGAGAGTTCTGAAGGCTGAACTCCAGCCTGGCAGGCTTATGCCTCTAGTCACCTGGCATCTCAGCTGCTGTCACACAACCACGTAGCTCCCTGGGTCAGAACCTCAGAACCTCAAGGGGCATGCGCCAGCCGTCATCGGCGAAACTCTAGCCTGTGGACACACCGCAGCCTCATCCTCCACCGTGCAGGTGTTTCAGCTCTTCTAAAAGGCCAAGGTGAAAGGGTGGGTTTCAGCGGAGAGCTTTCACACTACCAGAAAAAAAAGACCGTTTCTGCTCAGCGGCGTTACCTCTTTTGACCCAGGATATTGAGCGGGAATAGATTTTTGTGTGATGCTGGGGTTATTTACTGTTACCTGTCTTCAAAATCCATAGTTTTGGCTTTGTAACAACTCTTTTGGCCATGAGGTTTGTTTAACACATAGGTATATTTCAACCTGTGTTGCCGGTGTTGCTGGGTGTCTGGAGCAGTGATGCAGTATGAAAGAGAACTCCAGGTATTCTGCGAGGCAACAGTAGATAACTTAAAAGATCAATTATATCCTCAGACATTAAGTACACCTATTTCATTCAGCATTGTAGCTGATTCAGCATTGCTTTTCCTTAACAGGAGACTTGAATGCTTTTCCCACCGATTTCCTTTTGTTGTAATAATAGTGGGTCTTGTTAAGAGCAAAGACTTGGCACCACCTTGTTAACTTTTTAATTCTAGAGGAAGTTAAGCTTCCAGGTCAAAGGTCAGAAGTTCTTTAGACCTCTGTTCTGTTGGCCACGCGAGACTGGTGCTTGCGTGTGTGCACTTAAAGTTTATATTGACTTATACTCACCCACTCACATCACATGAGACAGGTCAAGTTGCTGTAAAGTTTAACGGCAGGTTCTTGGGGCTCTTATTTGTAACATTTGCTGGTTCCCATGAGCGAAATACTCCCCCTGGAGCTGATTTCAAGCTAGGGGTGTGATGCCATTGACCGCAGACTTAGGCTTGCGTGATGAGCCAAGCCCATTCTCTGCAGCCGGACCAACCGGCCCCTGCACCTTCCCAGGGGGTCCAAGCCTCACGCACACAGTTTGAAACTGGGGTCTGCTGTGCTGCTGTGCTTGGATACACCCCTTGAAATCACATCGATCAGGTGCTGCCCAGAGCAGCCATGTGTGATTGTCTTCGTAAAAAACCTACGCAGGACCACCGTTTTATTTAAGGAATTCTCAAGGATCAGGAATCTCACTAAATTTTTTTTTCTTGAAATCACATGCCAATAGTTTGGGCGAATCTAATCTTAAGATGTAAGCTCGAGAGTCAGCTCTAAATTGTCAGTTTACTGTGATGACATATTCCCTTCTCTGAGAGTAGTGGCGAATGCATGGGGAGAGACTCTGCTTACTTTGTTCATTCATTGAATTCTTTCGCGGGGACCTTTTTCACATCCTTGTGTACACAACCGAGACTGCATGTTTGCCACTAAGCGCTCCTCTTTGATGAAATCAGCATCTCTCCACCTTGGCACTATCGACCTTTGGTCGTGGGAGTCTGACCTGTACCTGGCAGAATGCGTCACCGCGTCATCCGATCCACCCACTGGATTCCTAAAGGACCAGCTCTCCCCTCCCCCCTTTCTGACCATCCAAAGGCCTCCAGACCTGCCAAGTGTCCCCCGGGGGTGGCGGAGGGGTGGCACCCCCTTTGGGAGCCACTGGACAACGTTTTTGCCCAGGTTGTTCGCCCTCGTTCTCAGGAAGGGCTTGTGGTTGATGACGGCGGGTGGCTTTGCGGTGGTCGCAGCTGGTGTTCTGGGGCAGTTCTCCAGAGACGCTGGGCGCCTTGTCAGGAATCGTACGAGCGATCGTATTTGAGAATCAAAATACGGAAGCTTACAGTGAAATAAATGCTATTAACACAAGAGTAAAACACTGGACGCTCAGCACTTCACAGGTCTTTAAGTCTGGTTGTTATCTACCCGCTTGAGGTCTTATGCCTTCTGGCATCGCTGCAGTGGAAATGCTTTATAAAGTTGTGCCTTCCTGCAGTGCTCCAAGCTCCGTGTTCAGTGATGTCTCGGAGCTAAATGACATCAGCCACATGGGAGGATTTATGTGGGGAAATTGGCAAATGCTCTGAACTCGGCTGCCCCCCCCCGCCCTGTCCCTGTAGCAGGTGGTTAACTAGGGATCAGCACAGTACTGTGTGTTTCTGCAAATGAGGCTTAACCGTTGTTATTTTGAAAAAGAGATATTCTATGTCCCCACCTAATAAGGTATCGAGACTGTATGACTTCCAAAGTAAAGGCCGGAAGAATATGCCTTTATGTCATCTGGGAACAAGTTGATTTTTTTTTTTAATGGTAAAGCATCTTTTTTCTGGGCAATAAATTCGCTCATTAGCCAGCGTTTGGAATGGTCCACAGCGCTGTCTTTGTTCCCCGGCCTTTGCTGGGGTGGAGGGCGGCCGGCGTGCGGTGGAGACGCTTCCCGAGAGCCCGCGGGAGAACGCCAAGGCGTCAGCGTGACCCTGTCACACCGCGTCCCCGCGCGTCCAGAAACCCGGGCGTGCCGCAGGTGGGCTGTGAAAAGGCAGACTGAATACGCAAGTGCTTCACCCCTTTTGGAGGCGTGGCTGGGGACACACTGCGCTCACACACTTCCACCGGCCACGTTCACTCCTATTTTGTCCCCTCCCCGTTGTTTTCATCGTTGCATACAATTTGGACACATTCGTTTTACTTCCTTGTTTCCCTAAGTAAAATACAATCCCACTGTATTCTGCCCTAACAGACACAGTGCCCGGCTTTGACGTGTATCTCAAAGGTTGGTTGTCGAGCCACCAGCCAGGACCTGCAGCCTGTCTAATCTGCGTGGGCCCCAGATCCCCAGTTACCTGCATGGGGGGCCAGGCCACAGGGCCCTGGAGTGGCCCTAGAGGGTTAACGTCAAAGCTCCTGACCAAGGAAGCAGGCAGCCTGGGCTGCGACAGGCCATCGCTAAGCCCCGAGGGGGTGGCCGCTGGGCCTCCACCCCTCCCCTTGCCGTGGGCCTCAGCACGGGGGACTCTGGGCAGTGACGGGCTGTCCTTGGCCTTCTCCACCTCCCCCAAACATGTGCCTTTGGTGACATGCGCTGGCTGGCCCCCACTCTGTTCCCGTGTAATCCTCCAGTTACCTGGCAGCACGGCCCGGGAACACGTGGGCAAGTGCTTCTGCCAGCAGAGTTCTGGCTGTGAAGAAAAATTTCTTTTTCCAGAGCGAGTAATTACTCGAGTGCTGTTCACTGAAGACCAAATGCCACTTCTGCAGGGCACTGTTTTATTTTCTCTTATGACTCCAAGAAGCATGGCCAGCGCATGCTAAGGCCCGGTTAGTCAGCGTCCGACAGACCAGTCTCCCCAGAGTGTATACTGGTGTTTCATAAAAGGAGGATCTATATATTTTCTTAGCGTATTAGAATGAGGACGAGAATATTCGAATCAGGTCATGTCACGTCCGTGAGAGGAGGTTGCATTCTGCGTCTTTCTGAACTGTCCACAGCCGCGTGGGGCTGGCCCTCTGGAGCCCGGGCCTGAGGTCCGTTTCAAAGGCATCTCAGAGGAAGCTTGGAGAAAGCCTGACATCTTGTGTGCCTGTTATTTTCAGGCATTTAGATAACATACAGGCCCGGAAGCAGGCCCTCTCAAAGGCGTGCATGTCCATCGTTAGCATGCAGGTGGAGGCGCACGCAAGTTATGCTTGAACATTTGAAAGGTATAAACCAGGCGAACAGCATGTTAACTGAAGTATTTTGTCAGGTCATCTGTAACAAATCTACCTTCGCGTGGTCTAAATGTCCAAGTTCGAGTTTAGGGCCCGGCGGTGCAGGAAGCTCTGACCCCTGGTACGAAGCCCACACCGTGGTCTCTGCTCCCGGTCCTGTCCTGCCTGACCAGCACAGCCTCTGCCTGGGCTCTGGAAGGCAGAAGTGCTGCATCAGTGGCGGGAATGAAAGAAAGAACCCTGGTCAAAGCAATGGAAAAGAAATGATTCTAGAAGGGAAGACTCCCTTTTACAGAAAACAGCTACAACATTTCGAGAAAGGTGGCAGAGGGCCACTGCCCAGGACCCTGAAGGAGCTACAAGTGTTTTCTCCATGCTTTGCCCAGAGAGGGAAATAACTCAAATGCACCCCACACAAAGCTATATACTCCCAGCATGTCATCTGGGTGCCACCAAATCTGTTAGCTCCTTGGGGTTTTCCCGACTTTTTCAAAATAAGTCATTTATTTTTTTTTATTTTTATTTTTTTGTCTTTTTGGGGCAGCCCCTGTGGCATATGCAGGTTCCCAGGCGAGGGGACGAATAGGAGCTGCAGCCATCGGCCTACACCACAGCCACAACAAGCTGCATCTGCGACCTACACCACAGCTCAAGGCAACGCTGGATCCTTAACCCACTGAGCGAGGCCAGGGATCGAACCTGCATCCTCGTGGATGCTAGTCAGATTCGTTTCCGCTGAGCCGCGACGGGAACTCCCAAAGTAAGTCACTTGTTTGCATACATGTCAGTCTGCTGTAACATACTGCAGACTGGAAAGAAGAGTATAGTTCATGTGTTTGACCAGCCCTGGAGTGTGAAATGCCATCGAGTGCCCAGAACCCAGGCCAGTGGGAGGGTCAGCAGCGGTTTGCACTGGGAGCGAGTGCACAGCTGAGGGTCTGCAGATGTGAACACCTGGGAAACCCAGACTGTTCTGCTTTTTCTCCTGCAGTTCAGTGATTTAGTAAGTCAGTATTTGGGATGAAGCACCAAAGAGTGCCCATCATACTTGCCTTTTAATCTCTTTTCTGAAAAACTGTACTTTTAACCTAACATTTCTGATCAGTGGAACGTAGAGGTTGGTAGAAGGCAGTGTGAATGACTGCAGGGCTGTTTAGAACTATAAAAATGATTTCTTATTATAATTATGCTAAAGTAATGGGCCCAGAAAAGTCCATTCTTAGTTTCATTTGGTCTGTAATGAATTTCTCCTTGGACGCGTCAGAGCAAGGATCGGCTAGATTTGCTGGATTTGGTCATACCACGTTATAGGGACGACTTTCCAAAAGTCGCCTTTTAAGAGTGTCCCTTTAACTCTG
Source organism: Catagonus wagneri (assembly GCA_004024745.2). Classification (NCBI taxonomy): domain Eukaryota; kingdom Metazoa; phylum Chordata; class Mammalia; order Artiodactyla; family Tayassuidae; genus Catagonus; species Catagonus wagneri. Next base: position 21,816,809 of record PVHT020000009.1, on the reverse strand, counting down.
ACTTGACACATTGTGCAGTTTGGGTTTGAGGATGAGAGGATCTTGACCCTTCCCGCATCCGTCTCTGCGGAGTGGAAAGATCTGGTAGTAAATTGTATTGGGAGACTTGCTTCTCTGGATGCTGAGAAGACGGCTCAGCCACGTGGCCTCTCTCGCTTTCAGAGTATGACCTGGTGTCTCCCTACGAGGTTGACCCCCAAGGCGACTACGTGTCCCACGATATCTCGCACCCCCAGCGGAGGAAAAGGGCGCTGGCCCCGCTCGGAGCGGGCTCTCTGCACCTTCGGCTGCACGGCTTCCGGCAAGACTTCCACATGGATCTGAAAACCTCCAGCAAGCTGGTGGCTCCTGGATTTCTCATACAGACCCTGGGGAAGCGGGGCACCAAGTCGGTGCAGGCTCTCCTGCCCGAGGATTTCTGTTTCTATCAAGGCTCCTTACGATCCCACGAAAATTCCTCCGTGGCTCTTTCAACCTGCGGAGGTTTGGTGAGTACAGATCCTGCTGCGTGTTGGGAGACGGGGGGTAAGACTTCCCTTTTATTTTGGCTCCTTCTTCCTTTGTGGCAGTTCAGAGTTCTTTCATCTGTCAAAGCAGGAGGAAGATCGCCAAGCAATGCTTTCTAAAATGTGTCGGGCGGCTTCCTTTCCCCATTTGTAAGCAGCATCCGTGTCCTGTATTTTGCGACCTGTGACCTACACCACGGCTCACGACAACGCCGGATCCTTAACCCACCGAGCGAGGCCAGGGATCGAACGTGTGTCCGCGTGGATGCTAGTCAGGTTCATTTCCACTGAGCCACAATGGGAACTCCCTAAGCTGAGATCTTAATGGCTTGCCTTTTACTTAAAATATTTACATACTTTTCAGGAATTAGATGCTGAGAGTCTTGGGCACAAATTAATTAGTTGGACACAGATGGAGGAGACATGACTTAAGCGGCGAGATAAGTAGCCTAGGGAAAATGTGTGATCAAAACAATAAGCTCTTGACCGTGTTCAAAGTTTAACAAGCAGATTTTTGAACATTTGTCACATCTCTAGACAGTGACCCATGTCTGTCTTACCCCTTTCTTCTTTGGAAAGAGGGGTTTGGACTCTCATCACCTAAAGGTCACGTGTATGTGAATACTGGATGCTGAAGGGACATTCATAATCAATTTCTTAAAATACTGAATCTGTGCGAACGCCATATCCTGTTAAACTTTTAAAAAATATGAGTATTATGCTTTTTAGAAAACTTTGTTAGGAGCTGGTCTGGTGTCTACTTTCATTTATAAAAGGCTTTTAGTCTGAGAAAGGCTGCAGCAGGGACGGCCAAGGCTAGAGTGATCTTATGAAGGCAGCGGAGCTGACGTCTTCCGTGTTCTCTCAGGAAAAAAATAGATCATCCTTAATCAAAGAGCTCAAACTCTTCAGCACTTCACTAAAGGAAGAGATCTCCTTCTTGGCTTCCTTCAGCAAAGGTTCTGACCAGAAGTGGAACCAAATGCGTGGTGGGGAAGGGTGCCATGCTTTTCAGAGCACTCTTGGATTTGTATGTGGAGCTTGGGCGAGGTGCTCCCCAATAACCCAGCAGGGGTGCAGGTTCACGGACGCCCCTGGTCTCTGTGAGCCCAGGCTTTCCCATGGCCTGGAGTCCGTCCATGAACAGAGCTGGCCGGCAGCAGCTAGAGGTTTTTGCCTCTCATTGAACTCAGTAGGAGTTAACAGCGAAAGCTGTAAATGACAACTGCATGAAAGATGAAGAAATGAAAGGACCAGGAAAAAGAATCCTCTGGATAATAAATACTGGAATTTAATATGTTGATCACTGGGATAGAAATCTCCATGCTTTTCACCATTACTCTTCCAAAGACATTAATTTCAGCTTCACTGTAGATTGTCATTAAGACGTGACCTCAGCTTAGGAGTGGGAGAGTCAGGGGCATTTGCCACGTAATAGGACACATCAAAGGCATTTTAAAGAAGAAAAAGGGAGCATTAGGAAGTGCTCTTTAGCCAGGTAATACAATTTCTGAATGGAAATGCCCCTTAAATAGCTGCCAAGTCTCTCATTTGTGCCCTGACTGATGGCTACCCCATCCCTCCTCTTTCAAATCTATTAACACGTGAAGAAAAACAGCTTATCTTTTACAGTAGAGAATGGCTTCTTTCTGTTACTATTGTTATTCTTGGTTCTTTTGGGTTCTAATTAAAGTTCCAGCTAGGTCTCAGTTAAGCTCTTTTTTACTGGGCTTCTAGAAGGCTCTGCTGTCCAGTGAGAGCCGGGAGTCCGTAGACCGCTTCTCCGTGGCTTGCGCTGTCCTTGCCCAGGCCTCTTCGCAGACCCTAGTGGAGTCACTTGGAAAACAGGACTTCTTGTAGTGGGCAGCGATCTAAACTCTATCCCCTATTTCATCTACAGCCTGAGACTACTACTTTTTAATTAATAAGTATTATTTAACTAAGGGTTTAATATCTTGGATTATCCAATTAGAGAAAATGGTTTACAATTTTGAGACAATGCAATTTCCAAATGAATGGTTTTTTCTCCTGGTTCTCAGATTTTGAGTTTGGGGAAATTTTGCCATATTCCTCTTATAATTAATTTGAGGAACACTGTGAAAGTTAATAGTTGATGGTATGGTTTAATTTATAGTAAATGCATAGTCTTAAAGAAGAAAGACAGGGAGTTCCCACTGTGGTGCAGTGGAAACAAATCCGACTAGGAACAATGAGGTTGTGGGTTAACCCCCTGGCCTCGCTCAGTGGGTTAAGGACCTGGCGTTGCTGTGAGCTGTGGTGTAGGTCGCAGACGTGGCTCGGATCTGATGTTACTGAGCCTGTGGCGTAGGCCGGCAGCTGTAGCTCCAATTTGACCCTAGCCTGGGAACCTCCATATGCCACAGGTGTGGCCCTGAAAAGCAAAAAATGAAACAAAACAAAAAAGGAGAAGAAAGACAGGAGTTCCCGTCATGGCTCAGCAGAAATGAATCTGACTAGCTTTCAAGAGGATGCAGTTTCAATCCCTGGCCTTGCTCAGTGGGTTAAGGATCCGGCGTTTTATCGTGAGCTGCGGTGTAGGTTGTAGACACAGCTCAGATCCCATGTCGCAGTGGCTGTGGCGTAGACCAGCAGGTACAGCTCTGATTAGACCCCTAGCCTGGGAACCTCTGTATGGCCTGGGTGCGGCCCTAAAACGACAAAAAGAGAGAAAGAAAGACAGAACTAAAGCGATCATATTGCTTTGAATCTGATATGAATAATGAATCACGCTTCAGAGCTGTGCCTTGCCAGAGCCCAGCAGAGTTGGGTCCAAGGAGTGTATTGTCCGATGAGAGAAGAAGGGATAGGTAATTTTACTGTAGAATGGCAAAATAAGGACAAAGATGAGTGCTAGGAGAAACTCAAATGAAGATGCCTCACCCTGCTTTGGTGAGAGGCAGCAGCAGTGGCAGCGTAGGTTTCTAGAGCAAATACAGCCCCAGCTGAATCCTTGTAGCGCTGGGATGCGGTGCCCGTGACTGAAGGAGGCACAGGACACAACAGTCTCAGGAGGATTGTGAACAGCCGTCGCGTTCACGAAATCCCTGGTAACGTCGTCCATGAATGTTCAGAGTTGATACTTGTGTAGGAAGTCCAAGTAGAGTCAATGCAACAAGATCTGTAAGTCCCAACGTGACTCCTAGACTCATTCTAGTATTTCCACCAAGGATATTGACTCAAGATATTTCTCATTTTGCTAAACGAGGTTGATTTAAAGATCCTAGCTGTTATATGTATATCTCTACCAAAATGACCTCGCAAATCTGTTCTGATTACCAATCACAAGCACGTAAACATGTGCACACAGTAGGTGCTTTAAATAATGGATAAAACATTGGGCTAATTGCAGTGTAAGAGACAGTGATGACAGTGACAGGAGCAGAAGAAACAATAACAACTTACCAAATGTTATCTGCCAAATACTTGCCTATAGCTTCCCGTTTGTTATCTCACTTAGCCTGATGACAATTAAGAGGTACTATTGGAAAAAGAAAAAACAAAAAAACAGCGTTTTTTTTTTTTGTCTTTTTTGTTCTTTTATGGCCACACCCACGGCATATGGAGATTCCCAGGCTAGGGTTCGAATCGGAGCTACAGCTGCCGGCCTACACCACAGCCACAGCAACGCCAGATCTGAGCTGCGTCTGCCACATACACCACAGCTCACGGCAACACCGGATCCTTAACCCACTGAGCAAGGCTGGGGATCAAACCCGCAACCTCATGGTTCCTAGTCAGATTCATTAACTGCTGTACCACGATTGAACTCCCAAAACAGCTTTATTGAGATACGATTTCCATGTCATAGTTTCACCCCTTAAAAATGTGTATAGTTCAGTGTTTTACAGGCTATTCCCCGGCTTGTGCAAAACATCACCACCGTCCAACTTGAGACATCTACATCACCCCCAAAAGAAATCCCCTACAGTCAGTCCCCTTTACTTTCATTTTTTTAATTCTATTTTTGTCTTTTTTATAGTGATTTTTATTTTTTCCATTATAGCTGGTTTAAGTCCGCTTTACTTTCAAACTCTCATCAGTGCAAGGCACCCATTAATCTGCCTCCTGTGTTTATAGATTTGTCTGATCTGCTCACTTCTTGTATATGGAAGAATGTGGTATGTGGTCTTGCTTTTTTCACGTGGTATACTGTGTTCAGGGTTCATCAGTTGTAATACGTTTAAAGACTCCACTATTTTTATTGTTTCAATGTGTCTTTGCCTTTTAATATTGTAATGATGATGTGTATAGGTGTAGGTATCTTTGAGTTTATCCTTTTTGGATTTATATGAGCTTCCTGAATGTTCATAATAATGCTTTTTTCTCAATTTGAAAAGTATTTGACCATTATTTGTTCAAATATGTTTTTCTGCTCCTTTCTCTCACTCTTTTTCTTTGGTACTCTCATTGTTCATATATTGGAGTGCTTAACAATATTCGACATTTCTCTGAGATTCCATTCCTTTTTCTTCATTCTTTTTCCTCTGTGCTCTTCAGACTGTGTATCTCTAGTGATTGATCTTCAAGCTTCTTTGCTGGCGATTTGAATCTACTGTGAAGCTTCTGCATAAATTTTTAACAATTTTTGGATATCGTACTTTTCAATTTCATTTTGGTTCTTTTTACAATTTTTCTTATTCTGTATTTTATGAGATATTGCTATTAGGCCTTCCTTCAGTTTTTTAGACATAGTTTCCTTTGATGCATTGAACATATTTAAAGTATTTGCTTTGGAGTGTTTACTGGGTTAAACATCTGAGTCCCGGAGTTCCCGTCATGGTGCAGTGGTTAACGAATCCAACTAGGAACCATGAGGTTGCAGGTTCGATCCCTGCCCTTGCTCAGTGGGTCAACGATCTGGTGTTGCCGTGAGCTGTGGTGTAGATTGCAGACGTGGCTCGGATCCTGCGTTGCTGTGGCTGCAGCATAGGCCAGTGGCTACAGCTCCTGTTGGACCCCTAGCCTGGGAACCTCCACATGCCGAGGGTGTGGCCCTAAAATGACAAAAAAATAAAAATAAAAACATAAAAAAAAATTAAACATCTGAGTCCCCCCAGAAGCGGTTTCCACTGCGTCTTTCTTTTCCTGTGTACGAGTCACACTTTTCTGTTTCTTTGTGTGTTTCATAATTTTCTTTGCTGAAAATAGAACTTTATAGATAGTATATTTTAGCAGCCCTTGCTACTGAGCACATACCACCTCTCCAGTGCTTGTTGCTGTTGTTTTCTTTCTTGTTTAGTGACTAGTTCAGCGAAGTCTGTTTTCCCTGCAGCACATACCCTCCAGTGTTGCTTCTCAGCAAGTGAAACCTAGGGCATGTGTACAGTCTTTCTGGAAGCCTTGCTGTCCTGCCTCTAGTGGTATCACACCCAGATGATAGCCTACACTAACTGCTAGCTGATCACTCTTTTTTTTTTTTTTTAATGGCAGGTGCAGGTGTAAATTGTTCCACAGTCTAATTTAATTACAGAAGAGCTTTGTGGGATTGGGGTGCTGCCTGGTTTTGGGACTACTCCAACACCAGGAGAAATCTTCTTACCTTCCCCCGAGTCTCTTTGCTAAAGTTCTTGTCAGTATACTGTTTTGCTTATTGTTACAAGTATCGTGGAACAACCAGCCTTCTCTTAATTGCTTGCAACTAAGATGCCCATTATTTTTGACAGTGCTCTTAGGCATGAACTTCCACACACTCTGTTCCAAATATATTCAGTCCTTTTAAGTGAGCTTCTCTTAGAGCTTGCTTCTCCTTCTGGGCAAAATATGTGGGCCACTAAACAGGAGCGTACTTCGCCTCCCAAAGTGAGGCTCTGTTCTATGAGTGCAGCTCTGAGTGGGAACAGCAGCTCCTGGCCTTGGCTTTTGCTTCCTGGCTTGAATCTTCAGCCTTGCAAGTGTGTGGAAGTGGGGTGTTCAGGGATCTAGTCTAAGCCCGATGAGCCTTGACTAGGGCTTCCACCCTCTCAGGAGGGCCGTCTTAACAGAAGGGCAGTCAGTTCTCAAGGCTATGCTTGTCTGGAATAGAGCTTCTGCAATGTAGAACTGAAAGTGTAAGAGATGTTAGAGTCTTGCTTCTCCTGACATGAAAATACAGATCTAGGATGGGAGTTGGGGGAAAACAGAGCCCTGTTCTTTATAAAATATGCCTAGAATAGAGCTCTGTCAGATTGAGCAAGGGGTAGGGTGAGCATGTGGCTAGATCGTGGCTCCAAGGCCACCACATTTCACCATGCTTTGATAGAGTGACTAAATTTAAGTCATTAGATGTTTGTCCATGTTTTATGCCCTTAGGACAATTTCAAGAGACTTCAAATGGTATGTGTGTCTGTATTTTTTTTCCTTTTTCTTTTTGCTTTTTAGTGCCGTACCTGTGGCATATGGGAGCTCCCTGGCTAGGGGTCGAACCGGAGCTACAGCTGCCTGCCGACATTGCAGACACAGCAACGCGGGATCTGAGTCATGTCTGTGACCTACACTGCAGTTCATGGAAATGCCAGATCCTTAACCCATTGAACGAGGCCAGGAACTGAACCTGCCACCTCATGGATACTGGTCAGGCTTGTTTCCACTGAGCCACAACAGGAACTCCGTGTCATTTTCAGCAGCTGTTTCAGTTGAGAGAAGATCTGACACATTCCTTACACTGCTATTCTGGAAGCCAGTCTCTGCTAGATGCTATTATTAACATATTTTGCAAATCACTGCCCAAAGCTATTTCATTATCCACATTTTACAGATGATTCCCTAGGTAATTATTGAAAGAGTGGGTTGTGACCTAAGTTGCCTGATTTCAAAACCAGTGCTTTAAATCATGACACTGTTTTGCTTCCCTACATGCATGAGGTTGTTGTGGCACTACAGGGACCTACGAGGTCACTTGCAGGCTTTTCCATTGCGTCGTCCCTGAGTACTCTCGAAAGAGTAATGATATTCTCCTTCGGTTTCCACCTTAATGTCACCGTCCTTAGTACTGAGCCCTCTGTGAACTCAGGGGCCCCATTTGTCAAGTATCAGGGGCTTCTATTAAAATACATGGATTCAGTCCATAATTATTTATTTACAAGTTCAGTGTTTATGTCAGGCTATGAGTTTTTTTTTTTTTTTTTTTTTTTTTTTGCCTTGTCTAGGGCTGCACCCTCGGCATATGGAGGTTCCCTTAGGGGTGGCTATGAGTTCTTGAAGAGATATTGCTTTTTTCATCTTTGTATCACCAAGTTCTTGTTACGCTTAACCAACCTTTTTTTCTTGCCACGAATGATTGTATTTCCAATTAACAAAAAAATATACTATAGCTTCTCAACCTCTAGTTTGAGATAAACGAATAAATATAAAATTCATTTTAGAGTTATTTTCATATGATTTCCTTTCATGACTAATGCCAAACATTCTAAGGTTTCCTTTAAAGCACCGTTTATTCAGACATGATTTAGTCAATATGATTTCGGACAAACTATTTTAAAAGTCCTATTGTCAATACTTTTAAATGAGGTTTCTTTAGAAATATTTTCTGGTGCGTAAGACAGGATTAGATTTTTTTAAAGGATTCCATGCAGGTTCCGTACATGCAGTCAAATTAGCATTTGACCAAAACCAAACAACAAAAAAAGCCTTTAATCAGTTGTCCTGTGGCACAAAAGCTGCATGAATTTTAAGCTCTTCTTGTGTCATTTGTTAAGGCATTAATGCATAAGATACATGTCACTTCTCCTGAAATCGAATTATTCTTTTGCTTTCAATAGTGTTGGAACACTTGTAAATGCCACAATCCTCAGTTTGCTTTGAGAATTCCCTCAACTTGGCTGGGGACTCGCCTGGGGCCTGGTTCGAGCTGGACTAGGTTTTATTTCCAGACACAAGCTCCAGGCACTCTCTGGAGACTCCAGTCATTGAGAATTTTTCTAAAGCACTCAATAAATCCTAGGAAACTGTCTGAAATATTGCCAAATTTTCAACTAACTTTGAAAAATGTTCTTGGAGCCAGGAAAATAAAACAGGAGCAGAAGGAAAGAACCAACACAGGAGATGGTTCAAAGGCCTAATACGAGTTGTAAAAGAAAGGTGTCACTATCTGGGAAGGCCAGTGACGGCAGAACCAGTTGAAAATGCGTCGGCGTGAGAAGGCATGCAGGAAAACCATGGAGGAAATGAGGCTTGGGGATAAAATATGGCCAAAGCTAGTGATTATTAGGAAATTTAAAAGGTGAGTGTGGGGAACTAACTCAAAGTATGAAATCGTTACGTAAATTTCTGCTAATTACTTAAGAATAAATATAAATCTTTAAAATAACGGAACTGACTTATTTCATTAGAACTAGATCAGAGTAATATTTTATAATGCTTTATACTTGATGTGACCACGGATCTTTCTATCAGCTTCCCATTAACTGTAAACAAAAATGAGATGAATAGAGAAGTTTAAGTGTAAAATCTATCGTTTTGCTCTCTTTCCTTTATTTTCAAGTGATGAACCCGAGTTTCAAAGGGGTGGAGTGACTTGGCCAGTGTTACAAAGCAGGTGACATTTGGGAAAATCTTTACAGCCTCTCTCCCGCGATATTTTTGCGGGAATACACTGGATGTTATTACTGACTATAGAGAGGAGCCAGCTGAAGACTTTCAGTCTTGGGATTTGTGCCATGGCGTTTAAAGATAGAGCAAGTGCGTTTTGGTCTTGAGATCTGGGCCAGGTAGCGGTGGGGAGGGGACGGAGGCGCAGGGTTCCCTTCTGGTTAGTGTTTGGTGGTGCCCTTTGGTCGGGAGACACGTGCTTCCCCGTCACCGACGAGGACGGCCCTTAGGCGGACACTCTCCATGGCTAACGGGCTGTTTGCGGTGAGGACCACTGCAATGGTGCTTGTCTCCGTGACCAATGTGATCGGAATTTTCTCCATGGCCGAGATTATCCTGCGAGCAACCATACGGATCCCCTCGGAGGAGCAGAGATGTGATCCCTGTGGTCGCTTCCTCTAGGGGACGAGTCAAGTCTGGATTTTCCAAAGGACAAGGACGTCTACTTTTAAGAGAAAGCCCAGGCCAGAGGCAGGAAAAAAAAAAAGGAAAGGAAAGGAAGGAAGAAAGAAAAAAAGGAAAAGAAAAGAAAGAAGATCAGATGGAACCAAGCTCTTTAAAGCATGGCCAGCCTTGCCTGACGGTCAGCCAGAGCAGTCTGCCTGCATCTGCCTAACACACATGTAACATTTTTCTTCTTTTTCTTTTTCCTTTTTTTTTAAAGGCCACACTCTGGAGGTTCCCAGGCTAGGGGTTGAATTGGAGCCACAGCTGCCGGCCTACGCCACAGCCACAGCAACACAGGATCCGAGCCATATATGTGACCTACACCACAGCTCACGGCAACGCTGGATCCTTAACCGACTGAGTGAGGCCAGGGATCGAACCCGCATCCTCATGGATACTAGTCGGGTTCATTACTGCTGAGCCATAACAGGAGCTCCCTCATTTTTTTTTTTTTTCCAAAGAATGCAAAGTGGATTTATTATGTGTTGCAGTGAAGGTGAATACACACCGTGGGGAAACACAGGGTGTCTCTGTAAGAGCGTTAGAAATAATTTGTTAATAGAATTTAGGCTTTGGTTGGGTGACTTGGGGGAGGGCTAAAGAAGCAGAGGTTTGCTCTAGAATGGATGCTGTCAAAGAGTGAGAGCAATTCTGTAATGGGTACTTCAGTAAGTCTTATCTATAAGGAGGAGAGATTAGTAAAGTTGTAACTGCTGAAGAAATAGCAGTCACTCATTTTGCAGAGTGATAGGGCATTTCATGTTTTTGTGGGTGGCAGAGAAAACTTTGTTTTTGGTCTTTTTAGGTCCACACCCTTAGCATATGGAGGTTCCCAGGCTAGGGGTCGAATCAGAGCTGCAGCTGCCAGCCTACGCCATAGCCACAGCAACGCCAGATCCAAGCTGTGTCTGTGACCTATACCACAGCTCATGGCAACACGGGATCCTTAACCCACTGAGCGAGGCCGGGGATCGAACCTGCATCCTCATGAATACCAGTCAGGTTCTTTACCGCTGAGCCATAATGGGAACTTCAGAGAAAACTCGTTTTTGTGTCTGCTTAAAAAAATAAAAAGTGGCCTTACTTCGTCTGATTTTATCATAATCTCGCGGAAACTTTTCAGAGGTTACTATCCTGAGCTGATTTAGGACATATATCTTCTGTAATTATCAAGCTTCGGACCGAGGTGGATACCCTATTGCCCGGGAAGTTTTCTGAGAAAGGGTGTTCTCCCTATTCTGAATCCATCACCAAATGGATCTATTCTAGACTGACTTTCAGAGATGAAAAGCTGGTGCGTCTCGTAAAATAAGAAACATGGTTCTATATTTACTTTGTTTAGTTAGGATAAATTAAATGTTAAGCAATTATTTTATCAAAGCCTAGAAGCACACTAGTCAGCAGGCATTTTGGAGCGGCTACAGCTGAAGAGCCGCGGTAGGTATCCAGACGAGCAAAGGAAACGGGAAAAGCATGAAGGGAAGGGAAAAGCATGAACACACTGGATTATTGGAAAAGCATGAACTCTCCACATGTGAAGGAAGATACCTATTTATACACACATTTGATAAGAAACAGATAAAGGACTCCTGAAGATAAGCAAATGGGAAATGGAATGCAAAAGCACAGATTCTGGAATCTCAAAAGTCTGGTTGAGTCTAACTTTTCATACTGGCCAAACAGTCCAGCTTTTGTTCCTCAATTTGTACACAACCTTGGCATCACCGGCGTGCACCAGGATTGGGCGAGACGACATACGAAAGCCTCTATCACAGGGTTCCTGGTAGGAGCCGAGCAGCATCTGTTCCGCTCGACACCCCCATTACTGAATTATGAAAGATAGATTTTAAAATCTAATTAGTAGATGACTGGAGTTCCCGTTGTGGCTCCACAGTAACGAGCCCAGCTAGCAACCATGAAGACATTGGTTCGATCCCTGGCCTCGATCAGTGGGTTAAAGGATCTGGCATTGCCATGAGCTGCGGTGTAGGTTGCAGATGCGGCTCAGATCCCGCATTGCTGTGGCTGCAGCATAGCCAGCAGCGACAGCTCCAATTCAACCCCTAGCCTGGGAAACCTCCGTATGCCACGAGTGTGGCCCTACAATTCCAAAAAAAAAAAAAAAATTGACAGCACACATTGCCATGTAAACAAGTTCAAGTACAAGTACCCAGAGGTGGAGGTGCTGACCTTTAGAGAAGACTGACAGGTGGGAAGGGCTTAGGCTTAGAATACTTCACACTGGAACCTTCCAGGTGATTTATTGAAAACGCAGTGAAGGACATACTATTTAAGCAGGCAATGTAAATGCAAGAGTACTGCTTACCCACTTTTTAGAAGCTTTGCTTATGCCCACACGTCTGAAAGCTTCCCATTCTCAGCACCCGGGAGATGAGTTCATGCTTACCGGCTGTCATACACGAGGAAGGGCGCAGAACGGCGGACGCCTTGGCTTCGCGTTACCCCTGCAGCAGCCAGAGGAGCTATAAACCTTGTTTTATTTGCAGAGATTATCTCTCACTGAAGCTGGGGGAGTTTCAACTATTCCCTTTGCAGGTCATCATTAGGTAATAAAATAAAGAGTGATGGATTGCGGAATAGTAAGCCAAGAGAGAAGCCAGGATATTTTATAGCACCATTCCTTGTCTGGCTGAAATGTACAAGTACTGGTAGAAGATTTCGGAGAATAAATATTAAATGTTTAAATACATCAGAGCTGTGCTGTGTAAACATGGCGTATGTGAACACATAAGTCATTTTATGTTCCTTAAGATGGTCAGTGATATCAGTTGTCCTTAACCATTTAGTATCATTATTCTGAATCTCTAATAGTACTTGGATACATGCCATAATTATATATTTGCTACTTAAAAATTGGATTTAATATCAATCATATTTTCCTACCTCTGCCTCTAACAATCCAACGTGTTGTGCATTGAGGAGTAGCTTATGGGCTATGCATTCTGATAAGACTGAGCTTATGAGGACCCCACATTCTCAAGTTTCCTGTTATGAACCCTCTGAAAAGATAGGGTAATGCATTTGTCACGCCTTCCTCTACCGGAGGAAGAGTCAGAGCCAGTTTGTTTATGCGAATTTAGGGGAATGACTTAATGCCCACATATTTGAAATGGGCCCGCATCAAAAGTCACAAAATGACTGCAACTTGAAGCTGGGTGGTTGCTACAGGGACTTAATGGCATAACACTTTTCTTTAAAAATAATGAAAATACTCTATGTTGATTTAAAACTTTAAAAACCTAACAAAACAAAGCAAAACCCCAGCTTCACCTCGGGCCTGTGTCACATGTGTGCACCAGCTTTCAGCCTCACCAGAAAGTCCGAGTGCTGCAGGCCACCTGTGCCGCTGTAGGTATAAAGGAGCACGTGTTTGTGACAATTTGGCCACGTGGGTCTTAAAATTCGAAGTACATCGGTAAGAATAATTCCACAGTTTCACAGATTGCCTTTTAAATGTAAAAAAAAATTTTAGAAGCTCATAATTTAAAGTTAAGTTGTTGAGTAGCAGTTCTCAGCCACTTAGATCGCAGTTTATTGCTGATATTATTTATTGCTTATATATATATACTATATACAGTACCGTGTGCTGTAATAAAATCATACATAGATACATCTCTGCTCCACTGTATACTCTGTACTTTGCTGTATGCTGTAATCTTCATTCTCTCCAACATCTGTATCCAGCTAGGAAGGCCAAGCATATTAATTACGTTTGGACACTGTACCCTGTTCCATCGTATAGTTTGCAAAATGAATCCTCTCTTTCGGCAGTTTTTCACAGTTCGGATTTCCCCTTTATCTCAGGCACTCTTTGTTTGACCTTACTTTCAAGGGCAACCCCGACCAACTCCTCCTTTCTCTGATTTCAAGGCCTTTCATCTACGCTCTGTCAAAGATGTGGCCTGCTCCAGGCTCCGTCAGGCATGGAGTGGCCACGACACAGCCATCGTAGATACAGTGCACGTGTGGGTAAAGTTGCTTAGGGTCCGTAAGCGTAATAGGTGATTTTCTCTTGTAATTGTCAAAAACAGACACATCCGAACACGCTGGTCTCTGTTGCCACTGTGTTTGGTTGGATACTGGCTGGAGAATTCCTTTCACGATGAGCTAGCTGTCCACATTCCTGGGTTTTTTGTTGTTGTTGTTGGTTTTGCCTTTTTTTGTTGTTTTAGGACCACACCCACGGCATGTGGAGGTTCCCAGGCTAGGGGGTCAAACCAGAGCTACGGCTGCTGGCTACAACCACAGTCACAGCAACATGGGATCCGAGCCACGTCTGCGACCTACACCACAGCTCACGGCAACGCCGGATCCTTAACCCACTGAGTGAGGCCAGGGATGGAACCCACAGCCTCATGGTTCCTAGTTGGATTTGTTAACCACTGAGCCACGGCGGGAACTCCCCTGGGGGGTTTTAATTGTCTTCCTTTCATACACCTTTCCACTTTTTGTTCATGTTAATAATGTCACATCCCACATTTCCAGCTCTTGCCAGAAGAACAGACCCGGTAAGACTTTTTCTGTCACAGAAAAGCAGATACATTCTTAGGCTTTGACCTGTTTCAATTTGGTGGTTCTTCAGAAATGGCACATCCAGGGAGTTCCCTTTGTGGCCCAGAGGTTAACGAGCCTGACTAGCATCTGTGAGGAGGTGAGTTCGATCCCTGGCCTTGCTCAGTGGGTTAAGGATCCCACATTGCCGTGAGCTGTGGAGCAGTTCGCAGACGCGACTCGGATCCTGCGTTGCTGTGTCTGTGGCGAAGGCCGGCAGCTGCAGCTCTGACTGGACCCCTAGCCTGGGAATCTCCATATGCTGCAGGTGCGGCCTTTCTTGCTTTTTCAACCTACCAATTGCTTTTCTCCAACTCCTATACCAGAGGTTTGGGGGGAAAAAATCTGAACATATAATTCTTCTAACGCTCAGTACGCCTGGTGCCAGTGTGTCGCCATTTGGAAAAGGCCTGCTTGCAGTCAATCCTTGTTCCATGTTTGGCTCTTAGGGAACAAGCATGTTGTGACTTCCGCTTTCTTTAAAACTCTGCCTTTTTTTTTTTTACCATAGGACCATGCGTGTTAAAGTATGTGCCAAAGATGTAATTCGAATGGTTTTAAATAAAATATGACAATGTCCCCGTTATAAACAGGGAAGAATATTGATACAAAAGCAAGCACTTACGATGCCAGGCAAGGCATTTCTGCAGGCGGCTCCACTGCCTGCCTTATTCTGGCATTTCAGCGTATTAACAGTGTGAGAAGGCTCTCTGCTCTCATGGCGAGTAGGAGGAATCTGAGCATCAGACACGTTTTGTAACCTCTGCCCAAAGCTGCCTTTGGATCCTAGATTCTAAGCCACCTTCACTGGCTCCGGGAAGAGATGGTGAGCTTTTCCCCCAGCACCCGGTCTCCTCCAGAGACATTCTTCCTCCGTCTCCTGGAGTCTCACTGACTGGTGGGGGCAGCACTGAATCTGGTCAACACAGAAAGAACTTAGATGCGCAAACCCGTGCCTTAAATCGCTTTGCTGCCTGCACGGGGGACAGCCATGCAGTTCTGCATGACCTCCAGAGAGTATGGGGGCGCTGCTGTGCCCTTCGTAACTCTAGTGGTTACCAGCTCACATGATTTGATGAGTTTGTGATAAAAGACCATAAAACCAGCCAGCCAGACAAAGCACCTATGCTTAAAAACATTTATTTTAATCCAAAACTGATCAAGGAAGGCTACAGAGATCTCCAGTCCTAAGTATGGCTGGGCCCTGTAATTCAGCCTGATTCACAGCTCTCAGGCATCGCGCATTTCCTGTGGAAGTGGCAGCAGTGTTTATCTCCTTGCAGTGTGGTTGAGCCAAAAATGCATGTAGAGGATCGGCAAAGAGACACAGCGTCAGGCAGCGCTGTGATCGTAGCTGCAATTGGCCAACAGAGAGACACTGAGAGCAGTGACCGTCTCACCTAGAAATAACCGAGCGAACTGGTCCTGGGCATTCTCTTTATTAAGTTATTTAGCGGAGAAAAATATATAAACTTGAGTTTTCCAGAATCGCAGTAATATATAATCTGATTCCCCAAAACTGTCCTTTCAGAAACTTTTTAACTTTCTGAACTTGTTTGTTGGGTGGGGCGGGAGGCAGCCTGAGCGTGGATGACTCCCTGGCCTAAGAGCTGCGCTGTGAATACAGGTCTGTGATCTGACCAGGAACGTGGGGTCTCTCACCTCTGCAGAGCCTGACCTGCAGACGCTGAGTGTCCCCGTGGGGACCACTCCCAAGGGCTGCAGTGTGATGTGTGTGACTTAGGTGACAACGCCAGGATACCGTGTGTCAACAGATGCCATGGAGTCACTGGCTAAGACATCGTTGAAGGCAGTTGGATGTGCCCCCGACCCCATTATCGATCTGACAAACTCTTTAAGGCTAAACCTAGTCTAAAAAATATACAAAAGCTCCCAGGTACGTGAAGTCAAGCTGAGCCACGCTGCCACCCTGCTGGCTTCTTACAGGAGGGACTGACTCTGGAAAGATGTGAATCACAGTCAGCAAATATTCACTGAGCACAAACAATTATGAGAGAGAGAATGTCAGTGATACTTATCTATTTGGGGGCCATTTGGTGGCTGAACGAATGGAAATGCTAAGTCGTGGAGGAGGCTAATCCAGCAGTAACGACCAGCTAATGCTGAACAGTGTGCTTGCACGATTTTGGGTGGGCGGTTTGCCACTCTTAGGAGCAATGCTTAGTCTGCCTTGCAGGGCTGTCTTCGTGGCCGTGGGAGAGGAGGACAAAGCTGAGCCCAAGCTGCTTTGGACCTACTTTCTCGGAGCCGTCATGGAAATCAAATCCTTTACTCTCTGGTTGGCAAAGGTAACAGGTGCCTGCCACCCGGTGGTTTATAGAAATCGGCTGTTGATCACAGGAAGGAACCGACCTTGTCCTGGTTTCCTTTCCCCACTGGCTGCTGCTGATGTCGTCTGTCCTCTTGTTTTGGTTTTTGTTCCTCTGGAAGTGACGGATCTGCCCGCGGTTCTGTAGTGAGAAAATACCCTCGGGAGGGTGCCGTTTGGAAGATGCCTGGATTCTTAGGGACCAGATTTGCCAGCCTTGTCAATGTTCAATTTGTACCAAAAAAAAAAAAAAAAGAAAGAAGGAGGTGGTAATTGCCTAATAGGTTCTTGATAACAACTTATTAGGAAGGTATTCTAAAACAGACCATTCTGAATATGTATCGCCCCATTATAATGATCATACGATTTGAGCTAACTGTCTGGAAATAAGATCGGTCATAGTTTTTATAATCCGCTTGGGACCTAATGTGTACAAGAGTCTATGTGGTCATGTATTTGACTGAGGCTGGAATTTGTGAATGGTCAGATTTTGTATCCATAGTAACAGATGTTTACAGGAATTGCCTGGAAGCTTACATGTGTAACAGAAGTTGTGTCTAACACACAGTGTTGGTACAAAAGACCGCCCCCTGGCCCTACGTTACAAAAGCCATTATGAGGCCATATTGATGCTGGTGTCTGATGTCAACTTGCTTGGGAAAAAAAAAAAAAGGAAACTGAGTTATAACAAACTTCATGCAAAATTCAGCTGTGTTCTAGAAAGCTGTTCAATAAATGGAGGACATCTGACAAAATCATGTAATCCCACAGAGGTCTTGCCTGTCCTGTCTCTGAGCGCGGGGCTGGAAAGTGAAAAATGCCGATGAGCACAGCGTGTACCAGCCCTGGCCTTGGAGACGCAGACGCTGGGTGTGTCTCAGTGTCAGGCCCGTGAATCTTTTTAACATGCACGTCGCCCCAGTTCCCACCCAGACCTGCTGACCCAGAACATGCGGGCGAGGAAAGGGGAGCACAGGTTTCGATGGGCTTCTCAGAGGAGTGTCACAGACAGAAGGTCTTGAGAGCCCTGGCTGGATACGCAGAGGGTGGCAGACTCCATAAATGGCAGCCTCAACCTACAGTCCCTCCTGCAGGGAGAGTCCATGGACTTCCACTCAGGCGTCTGCGGCTGGGAACCCACAGGTGAAAAACTCATGCCCAGTCCGGGGGCAGCAGGGAGGAGACCCACGAAGAGCTGGCTTCCACGCCTTCAGCTGCGGCGTTGGTGAAAACGGTGAAATGAAACTGGACAGGTGCCTTGCGTCCAGGCTTGCAATTCAAGATCCCCTCTGGATCTCGGGGAAGGAAGCTCTGGCATGCACCGTTCTCTTGGCCCCTGGGCTTCTCGTAGTCTCTTGGCTTCGCTGCCTGTCTCTGCGTTCTTTTGTGAGGAATCTGACCCCATCGCGGGCCACGGTGTCCAGGCACTGCTGGTTGTTAGGCTGAATGACCTCACCCCCTAGAAGCCCCAAGGTGTGGAAGGCGTGGGGGGCTGGGAGCCCACTGGCTGCCAGCCTCGTTCAGGACACGCTCTTGGAGCCTGGGTTTGTTTTTTTCATTCATTTTTAACCCTTTAAAAATAAAATGAAGTAGGGTTAATTTACAATGTTGTGTTAGTTTCAAATGTACAACAAAGTGATTCAGTTATACATGTATATATTCTTTTTAATATTTTCCATTATGGGTGATCATGGACGTTGAATGTAGTCCCCACGCTGTACGGTAGGCCCTTGTTCTTTATCCCTCCTACATATACTCATTTGCATCTGTAGTTCCGGCGTCCAGGGCTTCCTTCTCCTACCCAGCCCCCTCCACCTCGGCAACCACAAGTCTGTTCATTATGTCTGTGAGTCTGTTTCTGTTTTGTGATATTTTAGATTCTGCATATAAGTGATACCATATGGTATTTGTCTTTCTCTTTCTGACTTACTTCGCTTAGTATGATTATCTCCATGTTACTGCAGATGGCTTTATTTCATTCTTTTTCATGGCTGGGTAGTATTCCATCGCATATATGTACCACGTCTTTATCCATTCTTCTTTTGATGGAAACTTAAGTTGCGTCCTTGTCTTGGCTATTGTAAATAATGCTGCTATGAACATTGGGCTGCATAAATTTTTTTGAATTAGAGTTTTCTTTGGATATATGTCTAGGATTGGGATTTCTGGATTATATGGTAGTTCTATTTTTTTTTTTTTAATAAAAGGAAACTCGTATTGTTCTCCTAAGTGGCTGCACCAATTTACATTTCTGCCAACAATATGAGGGTTCCTTTTTCTCCATACCTTCATCAGGTTTGCTTTATTTTCTAAATGCTTTACTGAGGGATAATTCACATAACAAAACTTCACTGCTTCACGTGAACACTTCAGGGGCACTTCATAAACCGTCTCCACAATCCAGGTTTAGACTGTTCCCGTCCGCCCAGAGTCCCTGTGCCCACCCTCAGCCTGGCAGCCACAACTGTGCCCCCTGCCTCTGTGGCTTAGCCTTCTCTGGACGTTTTAGAGAAACTGAATTATGTGATTACTGTTACCAAAAGTGAGTCCGGCTGCTCGCCACTGTAAAGCCAATACCAGAGAGGCAAGGGTGGTGGAAAGGAAAGTTTGATTTCTTTTGGAGGAGGGCCACCGGAGGGAGAGGTGAACTCATGTCCAAAGGCCAACTCCCCGCCAAAAACCAGGGGCAAGAGCTTGGAAAGGGGAGTTTCGGGGTGTCCAGGCGGAGGAAGGGGTCTCCAACAGCACAGTCAGCTCTGGCAGCTATCTCAAAACCAGTCATGCAGTGGTCTGATCAGCATCCTCTTGATTGTATTAAGTACAGTTAGTCTTCAGTTCCGGGGCGGTTTGTTCCCATTCCTTTGAGATCAGTTCTCTGAATTTTAGCAGGTTTTGTCATGGCTACAGACTGGTCATCACGTAGTTAACTTCTTTCTCCTGATGGAGCTTTCAGGTTCTACAGTACAGCTCATAGGATATGGCTCAGAATATTATCTCTAGCCCTTAAAGAGGAATGAAACATTCTTGACTTTGTCTAATATCTGTTATTATTAGGTCTTGTTTGTCTTCTGTTGTTTCTGCATTTTCTCACTTTTCTGATTAAATTTAGTCTCTGGCTAAAGTTCTTCTGCAGACAAGAGGCAGGAGGACCCGTGGGGAAGGACCGCATGTCCTGCTCCATTTCAACAGATATGGCTTCCTTCGCTCTGTATACCGTTCTCGGATTAATCGTCTTATCGATACTGCATTCCTTTTCACTGCTCAGTGGGGTTCCTTTGTAAGGATATGCTGCATTTTGTTTATCCACTTACCCGTAGCTGGTGGAAGTCTGGATTATGAGCATCTCAGTGTCTTAGCCTACAAAAACATAGCTGCTGATCCCTACCTTGTAATTCCGTCCTGAGGATTGTTGATAATAAGACAGTACCCGGTCCTGGGGACAGAGTCAGGGTCGTGGTACGCAATCAGTGAACGGATGCCAGCAATGTCAATATGATTAACAGGAATATGATGCGACAGTCCTAGAACCTGGAGCATGAAGGGCGCTGTTACAAGAGACTAGATGTCAACACCAAAACCGGTGGGGAGGAGAACTGCCCCCGGGGGCACGATTACATAGAAAACCAGCTGATTCATGAGCTAAGTGTCAGCTTGATGCGCTCATAGCAGAACTCGCCTAGAGCCAGCAGCCTGCCACAGCTGGAGGGGAGCGTGCCACGGATCACCCACTGGGAAGGACTGAGTGTGTGGAAAAACTTGGGTGATTTCAGCAATGGCTTGCAGAAGCAGGTGACAACACCCGGGGGATCCTCGGCCTCTGATGAAAAACATGTGTGCCCGCCCCACCTTGCAATTCAGTCCGACGTCTCTGCCCCGTCCCCTAGGCAATGACTGTCCGGCAGCACTGTCATTCTCCCCAGCTGCTCTTGACCTTCTGGTCTTAGTTCTTCAGCCTGCACAAAGCCCCCTCATGCGCTTTACCTCCTCTCTCAGCAGCTTCCATGTGCTGCCCGCAGTCTCCCGGAATGTCCACTGGGGTCTCGACTGACATCGTTAAAATATCTTTTTTTCCCCATGTTTGACGTGTGTGTATTT
>PVHT020000009.1:21778049-21796174 GCA_004024745.2 Catagonus wagneri | reverse complement strand
CACACACACACACACACACACACACACACACACACACACACACACACACACACACACACTCTCACCCTCTGAAGAGACTCGGAGTCAGAACCTGAGTCAGAGCTTTGCCCTCAGGAGCCACCACTTGCCGTTGTGTCACCGCAGCGTGTGTCATGAGGCTGGCTTTAACATCTGCTCTGCCACGAAGAGGACACAGGCAAGCAAGCCCCCACACCTCACCCTGTCACCCCAGACTCGAAGTTGAGGCGGAGCCGGGCCAGTGGAGGGCTGCTGGGCGTGGGCGCCGGGAGCGGGGCGAGGGGGCACGAAGGGGGCCGGGTGTTCCTGCAACTGCCCTGAGCCCGGGGGGCGGGCGGGGGCCTAGCCTGGACGAGATCCACCCAGGCCTGAGGCCGAGGCCCCTGCGACTGTGCTCTCGGCTCCAGGGAAGGGACTGCGACATGGCGAGCAGTTGGTGATCTGGTTTATGGACCAAACGTTGGAAGGGGGGCGAGAGCAGAGGCGGCAGCTGGCAAGCACAGCCGTCTGCGTGAGCAGAAGGGACGGCCTGCGGGGACAAGACCAGGGGCTTCGTGCGTCCCCTCTTTCTGAGGGTCTGGAAGAGCTGTCCCAGAGCGTTTGTCCCACGTGACCAAGGCCCCACTGAATGGTTAGTATCGCTAGCTGGTGAGTCGAACCCATGTGGATACTTTACAAAGAGCATAGCATCTGCTGAGGCCGTGTGGGGCCACAGCGCCGTTGCAGTGGCTGTCCCCTCTGCCTGGCCCACAGCCTTCCCTCTGGAGTCCCCGCAGCCTCATCCAGCTAGGGCTTTGCTGAAGTGCCAGCTTCTCCGTGAGACTGACCCCACTGCGCCGTCTAAAACTGAAACCGCCTTTCCTGCACTCCTGGCGCTCTTCATTCTCAGTTTCTAAATGTAATTGATTTTTAGGGCATTGCTAAAAAAGCGCAGCAAAGTGAGTCCAGAGAGCTGCCATAGACCCCCCCCCCCCGCCGCCCCCCACACGCGAAGCCCCTTCCGTTACCGACATCCCCCACCTGCTGGTCCGTATATATTCCAAGAGATGAACCTGTGTTGACACGTCGTAATCACCCACAGTTCGTAGTTTACATGCGGATTCAGACGTGTGTATAATGACATGTATCCATCACTGCAATAGCACATAAGACAGTTTCACGGCTTTAAAAGTCCTTTGTTCTTTGCCTGTTCACATCTTCCGCCCTCTAAGCCCTGGCAGCCCTTGTTCTTGTCTTTTCACTGTCCACAAAGTTTTGTCTTCCCCAGAATGTCACAGAGTTAGTATCCTACGCTATGTGGCCTTTTCAGATTGTCCTGTCTCGCTCGGGAATATGCCTTGTAACTTCCTCCCTGTCTTGTCAGCGTTTGCTGCCTCATTTCTTTTTGGCGCTGAGCAATATCCCACTGGCCGGACGCAGTTTATCCATTTGCCTCCGGAAGGACTTCTTGGCCGCTTCCAAGGTTTAGTGACTATGAAGCTACGATAAACATCCTTGTGCAGGTTTTGGTATGGATATAAAATTTGCATCTCTTTTGGGTGAATATCAAAGAGTACAATTTCTGAACCTTACATTTTGTTCAGTTTTGTAATAAACCCATAAACTGTTTTATGAAGTGACTATACCATTCTGGATTACCACCAGCAGTGAGTGAAAATTCCCGTTGCGCACCTGCTCACCAGCATTTGGGGTTGTTGGTTTGGCTATTCTGATAAGTTTACAGTGTTATCTCACTGTTTTAAAACATGGTGACTTATCACGATGTGGAGCATCTTTTTATGTGCTTATTTACCATCTGTGTATTTTCTTGGGTGAGAGTCTGTTAATCTCCTTGGTTTATTTTTTTAATTGAGTTGTTCCCTTATCGTTGAGTTTTAAAAGTTTTTTCTGTATTTTGGATCACAGTCCTTTATTGGATGTGTCTTTTTGCAAATATTTTTTTTTCTCACTTTGCGGTTAGTCTTCTCATTCTCTTGGCAGGGTCTTTCACAGAGCAGAAATTGTAAATTTCAGTGAAATCCAGCTTACCGGTTCCTTCTTCCTTGAATCTTTTTTGGTATTGTCGCTAAAAAATCATTGCCACACCCAAGGTCTCGATTTTCTCCTACGTTCTCGCCTATGAGTTTATAGTTTTGTATTTTACATTTAGTTCCGTGATTCACGCTGTGTTAATTTACGTGAAGGGTGCAATGTCCGTGTCCTTTCTTCGCATGTGGATGTCCAGTTGTTCCAGCGCCACTGGTTGGAGAGACTGTCTTTTGTCCACTGCATTTGCCGTGGCTTCTTTGTCGAAGATCAGCCGACAGTGTTTGCACGGCTCTGTTTCTAGACTCCACTCTGTTCCACTGCTCTGTTTGTCTCTTCCTTCTCCGGTACCACGTTGCCTTGGTTACCACAGATTTCTGGAAAGTTGGGCCGTTCGCTAGTGTCAGCCCCAAGACTGTTATTCTCTGTCAGTGTCAGATCGGCCATTCTGGCCATTTTCTTCTCCACACAAACTTTATAATCAGTTTGTTGATATCCATCCAATAACTTGCTAGAATTTTGATTGCGATTCCATTGAACCTGCAGATCAAGTGGGGAAGAACTGACACTGAATTTTAACTGTGTGGCTTACATTTTATTATGTCAGCTGCTTATTATCAATCCTCCACCCCCCAGCCCACAGTGGAATTGAAGCTTCACGAAGGAAGCTGTATCCATCCACTTGTTCATCATTGTACCTGGATTGACAAGAAGAGTGCCTAGCTCATGAGTGGGCACTTCGTAACAGGCAATTAATGAATATTCATTGAATGAATGAACACACCTACCACACCTTTCTTGCATGAGAGGGACTGAATTTCCTCTTTGGGATCAAATTCGTGTCTAAATGTTGCACAGCTCTGTCAATGAATCTATTGGCGTGTTTAATGCATGGTGTTTTGATGATATTAAGTTGCAGCAATATATTCAGTGCCTTGACTAGATGACTGTTGGCTTAAATAATTCTCTTTGTGTCTTAGGAACGTACAGAGAGGAAGGGGGTATGAGAGTTTAAGTCTGAGCTGTTCTTAGCTCAGATATCTTTGAGCAACCTTACTAAGCAGCGGTCTAGGACAACATGTTCTGATTTTTCAGCTGACACAATTTTATAAAAATGCCAGTGAATGTGATTTACAGGAATGTCCCTAACTGTGTGATATACTATTTATTCCAGACAGGTAAAACTCACGAGCCGACTAGGCTAAAGGGAGCTCCCAAAGATGTGCTAATTACCAGTTGTTCTCAAGCAGTGCTCTTCAGTAAAACTTCCTGCCATCACAGAAGTGTCTTGCCGTCCAGTAGGGCGCAGCCGGTCGCATGTGGCTGTTGAGCAATTGCAAGATGAGATTTTTACCCGTGTTTGATTTTAATTTGTTTAAACTTGAATCCCCATGTGTGACTATTGAGCCGTGGAACGACGCAATCTTTAATTTTCTTCAGTGTTAATTAAAATAAGTGCCCACCATTCTGAACAGCATATATCTACTTTTCCTGTAATAGAAATTTAAATCCTTACAAGAGATTGACCTGAAAGATGCTGTAAAATCATAAAGCTCAAAAACCCCCCAAAATTTACTAGTGAAAAATAAGAATACATACTGCAATGATATTTAATCTCTAAGAAAGTTTGATCTCCCTTTATAAACAGCTGTCTTATCCCATTAGGTTATCTATGTTCTTGACTTTTTTCATTTTCATTGCTTTTTCATGAGGTATGCCCGTTTTAGTCCAAAAACCACATTTATTAGATGTTTTCAGTTGAATAAGGACATTCTTTTACTATTTACTGATTCCTTTACTCTGATTTTTTTTTTTTTTTAATGAGCCCTTTCTGGTTTCTAGGTGGTTATTCGTTGCATTTTTAAAGAGTTTTTGAGTTGGTTGATTTTCTTTCTTTCTTTTTTTTTTTTAAAGAAAGCACTCAGGACTTCTAATTTCTCTAAGTACGGAATGTGTACATCTCATCATTTCTAAAGAGCCAGCTTTTGGTTTCTTTGATCTTCCTCTATTGATTTCCTGTTTTCTATTGTATTTTGCTTTATGCTCTAATTCTTATTATTTTTTCCTTCTGTTTACATTACATTTTATCGATCTTTTTCTGGTTCCCTACATTGAAAATTTAGATTACTGATTTTAGATCTGTCTTCTTTTCTAATATCTACATTCAATATTATAAACCACTCAGCACTTCAGTGTATTCGACAAATTTTGATATGCTATGCTTTTATTTTAATTTAATCCAAATTTTTGTTTTTTAATTTCTCTTGAATTTCTTTTGGACCCATGTGTTATTCAGAAGTGTGTGATCTAATCTCTACTTGCTTGGGGATTTTCCAGTTATCTTTTCATTATTGACTTCTAATGTAATTCTGTTGTGGTCTGAGAGCAGATGTTGTATGACTTCTATTCTTTCAAATTTGTTAAATTGTGTTTTATGGCCCAGAATGTGGTCTGTCTGGGCAAATGTTCTATGTGAGCTTGAGGGGAAAAAAAAAAAGGTGTATTCTGCTCTTTGTGGATGAAGTAATCTATAGATGTCAGTTACTATCCGACCGAGTTCAACCGTGTCCTTAAGGATTTTCTGCCCGCTGGCTCTGTCTGCTTCTGAGAGGCGAGTGGTGAAGTCTTCCAGCTACGGTAGTGGACTCAACTGCTGCTCCTTTCAGCCCTGCCATACCTTGCTTCTGTACCTTGGCACTCTGTTGTCAGGTACATAACTGGTAGGAGTTGTGTCTTCTTAGCAGACTCCTTTATTATTATTTACTTGCCCTCTTAAGTCCTGAATGCTTTCCTTACTTTGAAATCTATTCTACCTGAAATTAATACAGTTACTCCTACTTTCATTTGGTTACTGCTATCATGGTATATTTTATATGCGTATACTTTTAGTATGTTATGTGTCTTTACATTGAAAGTGGGTTTTTGCAAACAGCATATAGTCAAATCATGTTTTCTGACCTATCACAGTCTGTCTTTTAACTGGTGCATTTAGACAACTGACATTCCCAGTCGATGTAACTGAATTAAGATCTAATGTATGTGCTGTTTTGTATTTTTGCCCTTGTTTTGTTTTTCTGATTTTTGCCTTCTACTCTTTTTCTGTCTTTTGTAGTTTTAATTGAACATTTTCTATCATTTTATTTTCTGTTCTTCTTTAGCATATCAGTTATACTTCTTTTTTGTTGTTTTGGTTTTTTTTACTTTTTAACCTTTTTAGTCCTAGAGTTTGCAATATTCACTTACAGCTAATTCAAGTTCACTCTCAACAGTCACCGTCACGAGTGTTACTCTTCAGGGGCTCCAGCCTCTGGAGAACAACAGCAGTGATGGTGGTAGGGCAGCTGGCAAAGGCGTGTGCACTGGAGTTAACTCAGACTCAGTTGTAATCTTAGCTACTTTACTTCTGAGCTTTACCATGTTGCACAAATTTTTCCAATTAATGTCTCATTCCTTTAAATGAGAATATTCATTCTCACCTCATATGTTTGTTACTGGGATAAGAATAAAAAATAGAACAACACATTTAGCCCTTAGTACTGACCACGGAGATGATGCCCAAGACGAAGTAACTGTAGAAGTTCTATAAAATTTGGATTTTGTCTTATGCTTTAGAGATATCACTAGTAAGACTGGAATGAGCAGAACAGTCCCAATGCAAGTCACCCTTTTGGAGAAATGACCGAGAACTGGGATCAAAATGAAATGAATTAGGAATTGAAAGGCCTGTTTCTCCCAATGAGCTGGATCGCTTTTGCACTGTGTTGATTGACAGCTAATGCTCTTGACAAGGGCTCAAGTTGTCACCTGAGACAAGCCTGGATCCAGGTCAGCAGGCAATCTCCTACACACGCAGCCAGGCTCAGTGGTTGGATATTTAACCATCTCTTCCTAATCTACACATTTCTTTTTTCTTTTTTCTTCTTCAGGGCCACAGCTGCAGCACATGGAAGTTCCCAGGCCAGGGGTCAAATCAGAGCTGTGGCTTCTGGCCTATACCACAGCCACAGCCACGCGAGATCTGAGCTCCATCTGCTGCCTACAGCACAACTCATGGCAAGGCTAGATCCTTAACCCACTGAGCAAGGCCAGGGCTTGAACCTGCATCCTCATGGATCTTAGTCAGGTGCGTTTCCACTGCGCCACCACGGGAACTCCTACACTTTATTTTTTGACTTGTGCAACTTTTATGGGAAAATGTTCTAAATGCAACAAATACAATACAGTAAACATCCTTCAATACTTTCTTTCCTAAGCAGCAATATTTTTTCTTTTCATTTCATCTTATTTTTATTGAAGTATAGTTGCTGCACAATATTGTGTAAGTGATAGGTGTACTGTATGGTGATTCACGGTTTTTAAGGATTACACTTCATGGACAATTACTGTAGAATACTGGCTGTATCCCCGTGCGGTGCCGGATACCTACTCCCCTCCCCCTTTCTCGCCCCTCCCCCTTCCCTCTCTCCACTGGTGACCGCTGGTTTGCTCTCTGTACCTGGGAGTCTGAGAAGCAGCACTTTCTCATCACCGAAAGGGCCCCTCCTCTTTATTTCCTTATAGAGGCCGTGTGAGTGCTGAGTTCTCCAATGACAAATGATTTACAGAACTGGCCACGAGAGACGCAGATGCCTGGAGAGCTCCTCTGCGGTGCCCCGGGGGACGCTGGCTGGTTAATGACCCACCCGCCTGACCTCCCAGTGGTTCCTGTGGCAGGTGTGCACCAGACATTTGATGAGCTTCCAAGTAAATATTCTTGATTCAGTAAAGAAAAGCTTTGATGAGAGGAAAACATTCATCTTCCACGATTTACCTAATCACTTAAAGAAGCTTGTTTACGCTAACAACGCAGTAAGAGGATGCAGTAACTGTTTTCTTGTGTTTTTCATTATCTGTCGATTATCCAGGGTATCAAAACAGCAATCTCATCAGTTATTTTGTTCTGCATATTTAATGGAATCGGACATTATTTAAACGCAGACTGCTATACCCCAGACTAAATTATAAATGACACAGCGTAATACTTGACTGCTTTGTTGATGAAAATTCAGAAGTCTCCAGAGGCAGCAAGTCGCTTTTGCTTGAGGCTCTGGTCCCTCGGGCCACCCAGGCTGTAGCTTTGAACCCAGCGGCAAGCAGAGAGGGTTTTGAGTCTGGAAGAGCGGTTATAGAAACAGGCATTTTAGGGGAGGAAGCCAAAAGGCTGAGGCAGCAGCCCAGAAGCAAAGACGTGTTTGGGGCGATGGTGTGTTGGGGTACCCCCGCAGACGAGCCTCAGGGACCTCCCTCTGTGTAGTGACAGCTCCCCCACAATCGCCCCCATTGTCGGAAGGGAAGCGGAGATCATCAGATTACACTTCAGGGAGACATTTGACACTCTTGGTTGCATTAGTGCAGCACATCTTTGTTGCTTGTTTTCTGAAGGTCATTTAATTTAAATATACATATATATATGCACACACATGTGTGTGTACACGTAGTCCTTACGGCCACACCGCGGCGTAGGGAAGTTCCCAGGCTAGGGGTCAAATCGAAGTGCCTGCGACCTACCGCTGAGCGAGGCCAGGGATCGAACCCGAATCCTCATGGATACTGGTTGGGCTCATTACTGCTGGACCACAACAGGAACTCCTACGTATGTATAAATAGAATATATAAAATCGTGAGGTCGTGCAGACTCACGGCGGGTGGCCGTCCTTGTGTCCACTCCCTAGAGGACAGACCCGCACCCAGGGGGGCGGTACATCGCCCGGAGTCTCAGAGGTCATGATGTTAACCCCGGGGGGTGAAGCCTGGGTGTCTGCTTCATCACTGCTCACTGTGAGTCCCAGGCTCGCGCCAGAGACGCCAAGCACCATCTGATCTAAAGAGCACACAGGAACTGATCATCTTTTAAGGGCAACTTGAAAAGCAAAGGATTGCTCGCATCTCAGAAATGATTTTTTTAAGCAAAAATTTAATATTTTTTTTATTTAAACATTTCAACCAGTTACCTTCAGTAATGTGCCAAACACCTCCGGTCGTGTTTTCTCACCAGGCTGAACACGTCCGTGATGGCTCCAGGGCACTTGGGTCAGTTTGTTGGCTTAAAGGATGAAACCCAGCCAGCTTTAGCTATTATTTAATTCCAGACTTGGCTCTTCCTGGCTAAATATGCAGATTTTAAAGTATTATCTGGGAGTTCCCGTTGTGGCTCAGTAGGTTAAGAACCTGTTAGTATCCATGAGGATGCAGCTTTGCTCCCTGGCCTCGCTCGGTGGGTTAGGATTCCGGTGTGCCGTGAGCTGTGGTGTAGGCTGCAGATGTGGCTTAGATTCAGCATTGCTGTGGCTGTGGTGTAGGCCGGCAGCCACAGCTCCAATTCGACCTCTGGCCTGGGAACTTCCATAAGCCACAAGTGCATCCCTGAAAAAATAAAGATAAATGCATCAGGTGTTATCTATCCTAGTTGAATCGGTTGAGTTCTGGGCCAGAAGGGTTCCCAGGTCGCCCACAGAGGCAGGAATGAGAGCCCCCGCCCCTCCTCCTCCTGCTGGATCCAGGGCGCAAATTCCCAGCGTCTCACCCTTCCGGGCTCCCTGGTGTCTGGGCGCCGGGAGGTCTGCCCCCCAGGGTGCTGATGGCTTCGCTGATAGTCTCCCAGGTTTACCTTCTCTTCCGTCTTTCCCACCAGCAGGAGCACTGTGGCCGGTGCGTAATCTCTGCCTTTCTACTCTGCCTCCACCCCGCACCCCCCCGACCCCAGAGTTGGATCTGGCCTTTTCCCAAGAACCGAGACGTGCTTGTCCCTGCCTGTCCCTGCCTGTCCCCCACAGTGCGCAGCTGCTCCGACCCGCGCCGGCCAGCTCAGCCCAGCGCAGAGCACCATTCGCTGGGCAGCCACGGGCGCTGAGACCCCAGTGACACCGCGGCTGAGGCTCCTGGGCCAGAGGCCCACATAGAACAGGCGCCCCAGCGTCTGTCTCTTTAAGCGCCTAGCAGGTGTCTAAACCGTAGGCTCACTTATCAGCGTAACTTGGAAATGTCAGCACACTTCTGATACTGTTCTGGAGAGTTCTAAATGATGCTTGGATAGCTCTGTAGGAGTAGTTAATTGCATTCTAAAATTGCAAAGGTGTTTTAAAAAATCATTTACAAGAATTTTAAAACTTCATCTGAAATCTCATGATCCAGCAATGCCACTGATTTTTTTTTTTTGGTCTTTTTGTCTTTTTTTTAGGGCCACATCCATTGTATAGGGACGTTCCCAGGCTAGGTGTTGAATCAGAGCTGTAGCCGCCAGCCTACACCACAGCCACAGCAACCCTGGATCCGAGCCGCGTCTGCGACCTACACCACAGCTCACGGCGACGCCGGATCCTTAACCCACTGAGCGAGGCCAGGGTTCGAACGTGCAACCTCATGGTTCCTAGTCGGATTTGTTACCGCTGAGCCACGATGGGAACTCCAAAACTGTTATTTAATCACTCTAGCTCTGTATGTCCTCATCCATGAAAGAAGGCTCATAACAGTGCCTTCCTCAGAGAATGACTGTGAGTGACATATAAGATGCAATACGGAAAATGTTGGCCGCGGTCTTAGGTGCTCACACAAAAAAAATCTTTAGTTAAGATCATTGTCCATGCAATAACCAGCTGGCCTTTTTTTTTTTTTTTAATGGTTATATACTTTCCAATATATATACACTTTTCTTAAAAAATTACCCTGGGTTAATTGGTAAGCATTTATCTTGTTTTTGATTTATTTTGTTTTGTCTGTACTTGGATACAGTTGCAGTGACTCCATACACATTTACAAATATTGGTCCGTATTGGGGAAGACTACAAGAAGTATTTGGCAAGGATTTCCAAGAGGCAAAATCCTAGAATTGTTGCTGTACAGTAGAAAATTGACAGAACACCATAAACCAGCTATAATGGAAAAAATAAAAATCATTATTTAAAAAATCCTAAAGGAGTTCCCTTCGTGGCTCAGTGGTTAACGAATCCAACTAGGAACCATGAGGTTGCGGGTTCGATCCCTGGCCTTGCTCAGTGGGTTAAGGATCCGGCGTTGCCGTGAGCTGTGGTGAAGGTTGCAGACGCGGCTCGGATCCCGCGTTGCTGTGGCTGTGGCGAAGGCCGGCGGCTACAGCTCCTGTTAGATCCCCTAGCCTGGGAACCTCCATATGCCGCGGGTGCGGCCCTAGATAAGGCAAAAAGACAAAAAAAAAATCCTAAAATTGAATTACATGTTTTCAGTGTTGCTGGGCGTGGCCGTGGCCCTGGTGGCACCCTCCTGGGTCTGGCCCTGGCGTCCCCTTTCCCAGGGTGTCACGTTGCCTGTTTGTTCCCATTTCTCCTGACAAGGATCAAGGTTTCTGAACACTTGTCACCCTGAAAGGTAAAAGGGACTCTCTCAGGTCTACCTCCTCTAAGATATTTTTGGTCGTCGTTTGTGCTTCCACTGCCTGAAAACATTTTTCATTTTTTTATCATCAGTTCTTTCCTGTTTCCGAATACTTTGCCTAGAAACGCCTCCCTTGTCGGAATATTATAAACCAACTATAATAATAAAAAAAAAAGAAGAAAAGCCTCCCTGATTCCCTAAGAAATTATTTTGCGCTTTTTCTGCTGGATTAATTTTGTGAAGTTACACCTTGATAGAAAGCATCACGTTGTAGACAAGTTTGAGTTGACTCTTTTGCACATCGCTATATTAGGTTATGATTTATGGGCTTCACATTAACAGCGAGGGTGCCGTGTGCGCTTTCTCCTTGCTGTGGTCTGCGGTACGCAGACTTGGTGTGTTGCGGGCTGTCCCTGGGAGGTCAGGGTCGCCGCCACACCGCAGCTTCTGGAAGGATGCAGCTGCAAAGCGCTCAGGAGTGGGTCCCTCCCGGGCCTCGTCCTCAGCCCCCTGTGTGTCCTTTCAATGTGAGCTCTCCCTGGGGGCACGGCGTGTCTGCCAGCCGAGAATAAAACAGCGATGCCTGACTTTCTGCCTCTGTGTTTGCAGTCGGGCATGATAAGAACCCAGGAAGCGGATTACTTCTTGAAGCCACTTCCTTCGCACCTGGCAGGGAGACTCAAGGACTCTGCGGAGGGGACCCCCCCGTCCCACATCCTGTACAAGAGATCCACCGAGCCACAGGTCCCAGAACCCCACCAGATCACCAGGATCCGGAAGAAGTGGGATCTGGAACGCAGCCACTTCCTCCGCCGCGAAGATCCACCCCTGCCCGGTGGCTTCCGCCTCGAGCACCTGCAGAAGCAGCATTTCTGCGGAAGACGGAAGAAATGTATGTAAGGGCGATTCTTTTTGTCTATTTAACAATCAGACCTTTATGTAAGCCGGTGGTGTTTTTAATTTTCTTCAAAGCAGTCTGCCCTCAAGGTGAAATGTGCTGACTGCCTTTGCGAGACTTAAAGCATGATTCTGAGGGGAGCCCGTCACATCTGTCCCTTCAGTGTAAAACGACTCTCCGTGCCAGATGCAGAGCTGATGGGAGATGTTTTCTCAAAGAGCTGCTCCCCAGGCGGATTAAATGACACAGGGCTCAGAGCTGCAGAATCCGCTGGGCATCTTCAAAAGAACCCTGGCAGGTCAGCCCAGTAATTCTATATTTTGAGGTCTAGATTTATTAAGGCTCACACGCTTTTCCTGCTAAGCCGATTTATCTCCCGGCAGGTTTATGTACCTCACTCACTGCCACGTCTGAAAACCGAGTTTGCGGGACATAAATTACCTGCGATTTATCACCCAGGCTTTATCGAAGCCCTCTCAGTTTGTGTCATGGACGTTTAGGAAGAGATGCGATGTTTAGAGTCTGTGCAGGGACTTCTCACAGAGTCAGGAGTAGGAGTTCGGTGTTTTCTGGACTTTTCCTCGCTTCCTTCAGCTTTCCCCTCAAGCATCGCTTTATTTAGTAAACCTTCCAAGGAGCCTCGGGAAAGCCCATCTTCCCCCCAGCCCCCTCTTTCTCTGCTGCTTGGTTTTGTTGGCTGCTAGACCCAGCACCCTAAAATAGAGGCGGACATAGAGGGGTCTCCTTCGATACTGTGGGGTAGAGAAAGACGCAGAGCCATTTGGCATCTGTGACAAAAGTGCAAGTACTGCGGAACTGTCAGTACCTTTGTGCCCTCTGAACCCGCGTCATCCTTATAGGTCGAAGTCTCAGGCTACCTTCGAATGGACTTGAGGAGCAACCCAACTGACCAGGAGTGAGCTTAGAGGAGGCAGCGGAAGAACCACGCTGAGCACGGGGCAGGGGGCGGCCGGCTGAGAGCAGGGAAGGCAGGCTGACACGGCACCCCGACCAGCAGCAGCTTCCTGGGGCCAGGGAGAAGCAGGGCAGGTGGCCGGGCGGGGCCAGGAAGGTGGGGACCGAGGGGCAGGACCCGGGTGGTGCCAGGATGGTACTCGAGGGTTTCTGGTGAGGGTGTGGTCAGAGCAGGACAGAGTCCGTGTGTCCATGTGTCCATGCGTCCATGCGTCCGGGACAGAGCGATGACCCAGAACGCGGGTCCGGGCAGGAAAGACGGGCAGGGCTGGCTTCGCCTCTTGGACAGACCAGGCGGGGACTGATGCAGACGTGCACGTGGCCCTGAGTCGTCCGGCAGTGCTGACCCTTCAGGAATGAATGTGGCCCCTTCCTCGTTATCTGGGGGTGATGAGAGCCCTTCAGGCCAGTAGCCCGAAGGCACGGCTGTGCACACAGGGCAGAATGGTTATTCTTGTGTGTGTGCCTGTGCGCGTGTGTGCACGGCTGTAGGCGTCTTTGCCTCCAGAGGCACTTCAGGATCTCAGTAGTGGGGTTTGGTTGGTGAGAGGCAGTTATTTGAAAAAGACACTAAACTGTACAGTGAGGTTTGTGTTTGGAAAACAGAAAAAATAACCTTTGTTTTCCTATGAAAACTAGAAAAAAAAAAGTGCCACAGAACTCCTCTTGTGGGTCAATGGCGTCAGTGGTGGACCTGGTGCTTCGGCTCTGCCACGGTTTCAGCCCCTTCTGCTGGACCCAGGGCCGCCCAAAGCCCTGGCCCCTGAGTGGCCGTGGGCCGGATCTGGAAGAATCGACACAGGTGCCTCCAGGCTGAATATGTGATTCTCAGGACCCCGTTATTGGGCCGTGTCCACGTCCGTGGGCTTTGGGCTTGACCCCGGAGTCCCACCCCTTGGTCTCAGGGAGGTTCACACCTGCAAAAAGTCTGTCTTCCCTAAACTACGAGCGTCTCTGGTTTAGAAAATGAGGAAGTTTTTTTTCTGTGTGTCTAGGCACCTCTCTGTGAAAAAGGGCAGACAGAAGCAGATTGATCTGCTTAAACTCAGCAGTGGTTCTGAAGCTCAGGCTCACGAACCGGCTCTCTGTTGCCAGCGGGGGGCTCCCAGGCGGGTTCTGAGCAGGGATTGCTGTGTTTGGGGCGACGCCGCAGTACCGCTCTGAGGGCTGTGCTGCTTGCTCTGCGGGCTCGTCGGAGCCCAGGCCACTAGGAGCTGGCCCCTGGTGCTTCCGCTCTGTTCCCGGTGCCGGGGGCCGGCTCCTGTGCTGGGTCCACTTTCACCCTGTACCCGATTTTCCGCCTGCGGGAATTCAGACTGACGGCCCTAGGACCACACTGCCAGATCTGAGACCTGTTTCCAGCACTTTCTAGGGAGGGGTTGCGAGGAAGTTGGTCCTTTCCCAGTGCCCCCGTGGCCTTGCTCCTGCCCTGGGCTGGCGGAGAGCCTGAGTGGATTTCACGTAGACGTCTCGCAGATGGAGTCCTCTCCTGGGTGAACTGCACCAGTGTCCTTGGCACATGGCGAGTGACTATTAAACTTGAACCAGGGTTACTGTGATCGGCCAAAAGGTTCATTTCGGTTTGAAAGCATTTTAGCAAAGAAAGATAAGATGTAATAGACTTGGGTACCAGTCAAACGAACAGCATCTTCTGGCAGCGTGCTCCACGAATAGGGTCGGCATAGCTTTGGAATTAGTGTCACCTGAACACGTGGGTGTTTTGAAACCTTCCACACAAAACTATTCTAACTACACTTTCTGAGGCATCCGCTAAACCTAACAGTTTGTAACAGAGCGTTCACTTACTGATCATAAACCCCCAAACTGTTGTTTTAAACAGCTTTACTCCAAGAGGACAGAGTATGTTTTGTCTTCCCATTGAATGCCGTAAATCGTCCTGACACTTTCTAGGAACCGCAGCTCAGTGGTGCAGTGGATTTCTCTTGAGCATTTCTTGCCCACTCGAAACACCACCGACAAACCCGCAATGGGTGCAGACACAGGAATGAGCTTTAGAAATGACGAGGCCATTGGAAGTCTTTAAGCAAGAGCGCCACGTAAGACAGGACTCCTTTTCATGACTTGGTTCCACTCCTCCGTCACCAGCTCCGTTGCTGAGCCCGGCTTCACGGATCCCGACGCTCCGAGTCTTTGAACGCGGTGCTTTTAGGTGCCAGGACTTCAGACCCAAAGTCCTCTTGTTTTGGTTTTAAATCAGGACGGGTTTATACCAGGGTCAGCACGGTAGTGAAGCCCGTGACCTCTAGGCTAACGCAGACTTCATTTACATTTCGCGTTCCACTCGCACACAGGTTTCGCGTCTCACAGTGTTCAGGGTTTCGTGGTTCGCACCGCGAACGTTCGTTTTTAAAATCCAGCTTTTGAATCTGAGTTCCGCCGCTGGTTTTGCGTGACAGTCTTGCTTCCCTTTTCTCTGAACGTCGCTTCGCAGACATGCCCAGGCCTCCCAAGGAAGATCTTTTCGCCCCGCCCGGCGGGTACAGGTCACGGCCAAGGCACAGACGCTCCCTTCTGAAGTCCCACAGAAATGAAGAGCTGAACGTGGAGACGCTGGTGGTGGTTGACAGGAAGATGATGCAAAATCACGGCCGGGAGAACATCACCACCTACGTCCTGACGATACTCAACATGGTAGGAACGTGCTTGGTGTTAGAGTCGCGTGTGTGCCTTCGCCTAAAGGCGCGTGTGTGCTTTACATCCTGCTTTTGCTTGCGGATTTCTGTCTTATACACGAGAAGGGTTCTTTATGGAATTCCCAGGCCGGGGATCAGATCTGAGCCACAGTTGTGACCTACGCTGCAGCTGTGGAAGTGCCGGATCCTTGAACCCACGGTGCCGGGCCGGGGGTCGAACCTGTGTCCTGGCACAGCAAAGATGCCGCTGGTCCCGTTGTGCCACCGTGGGAACGCCACCAGAAGCGTTTGATTTGTGATAGCTTTCTCGCTTTTCGTACACATCAATCAGAGGAGCCCTCTTAGACCTTCAGAGAATAAAAACAGGAGAATGAACCATTTGACCTTTTCCGTCAGCCGGTAACATATTTTGGGTTTACTGATTGATGCCTCCATTTATCGGAAATCTGTAAGAGGCCGCTGAGACATTTGAGTGGAATAAATCTGCTTATCAGCATTTTGTGGGTGATTTTAGATGGCTATACAGAAATACCCATCTTTTTAACGATACAAATGTTCAAATATTGAATATACATGATTCCATCCACAAGAAAGAAAAAGAGACAGCACACCTTTTGGGGTGTCACTGCAGATAAAATGCTGCCATGTGTCTTCTTGGTAGCTGCAGTAATTATTGAATAATGAGAAGTTCTAAGCCCCATTTTCATTTACGTGACATCTACACATCAGCAGGCAAAATCTTGGGCCAACCAAAGTGTATTTTTATTTTATTTGGTTTATATTTGAGTAGTCACTCTAAGTACTTCAGAAGGATCAGTGTTTCTTCCCTGTTATCCCTGAGGTTTGAGTTTATACGTTTTTTATTAAGTAGAGTTGATTTAGAGCGTGCAGTGTCTGCTGTACGGCAACGTGGGCGGTCGTACGCGTACAGACAGCCTTTGTGTCGCACTGTCTTCATCATGTTCTAACCCCAAGAGATTCGATATCGCTCCCTGCGTGGTGCAGGAGGTTGTGATGGAAACATTTTTTAAATGCTTTTTTTGTTTGTTTGTTTGGTTTGGGTTGGTGTTTTGTTTTGTTGTTTTTTGCTTTTTAGGGCCACACTGATGGCGTGTGGAGGTTCCCAGGCTAGGGATCCAACTGGAGCTATAGCCGCCGGCCTACACCGCAGCCACAGCAACTCATGACCTGAACCGCGTCTGCGGTCTACGCCACAGCTCATGGCAACACAGGATCTTTAACCCACTGAGCGAGGCCAGGGATCGAACCCGCATCCTTGTGGTCAGTAGTTGGGTTCGTTAACCGCTGAGCCACGGAAGGAACTCCCGTTTTTAAATGTTTAGTGTTCCGCCAGGATAATCAGAGCACCGCTGCATGCGCTCTGCTCTCCCGTGATGGGGCGTGCTTGCTGTTGCTACGTCAGGTTTGGTGGGCGGCTCCTTGCGGTTTACCATGTCCCAGCAAACCGAGCAAGATGGTGACACAGAGGCACTGTCCCTGCACAGGTCCGACCTGTGCCAGGGCTGCCTCTGTGCCGCACAGCTTTTCGGGCACTCCCGCACCTCCATGCCAGCTCGGCTTCGTGTCGCTTCCCACTCGGCCTGCTTGTCGTCGCTCATCGCCGCAGACGCCGCTCCGATCCCTCATTTCTCGCCTGCGACCGTCATCTCTCACGTCTGCATCTTCCCCTGATTACCTGCTTTCCGTCTCTCGTGTCCCCTCGGTCTTCTCCCAAGAGCTTCTCTAATGCTTCCAGACTCTTGCTAGGAGAGCGTGGGGAGTGTTCGCCTATGTCTCGTTGCTGTGGTTAAAAAAAAAGAAAAAGCACCTCCTTATATTCTAATTAGGACCAACTAGGAGGCCTTGTAAGCCCTTCATTGGTGCTTCGTAAGAGGTGGAGTCTGCCTTCCTAAACTTGATGATTTCATTTCCAGGCCCCAGTGGTAAGCATCCAGCCGTGTGCTTAGTGGGCTGTTGTGTATTCCCATACCCGTCTGCCCTGCAGTGTAAGAACCTTAAACATTGCTACGCCTCTGAAGAACGTGGCCTTGGCCTTCAGCTGTGGCCTCCAGGCCAGGACCGGGGGTAGAGGTCGGCATGTGCGGCGACTGACGTGGGTTACCTGTCTTTCTCAGGTGTCTGCCTTATTCAAAGATGGAACAATAGGAGGGAATATCAACATTGCCGTCGTAGGTCTGATTCTCCTGGAAGAAGAACAGGTATTCTCTCTTTGAAATCAGTAGCCCTTTTTCCCCAGAAAAAAAGCAAATACAAAATAATGCTTTGTCTCCCTGAATATGACTGTGCTATAGGTTCTTCACTCCTTTTTTCCCTTGGCAACAAAAACATTTTAACATTTTGGTGTCTAATGCCATGGGTTTCTTGTTAGGTCCTTTAATGATTATTGGATATTTTTTGTGATTTTTATGCCGGCGCAGTAGGAAATACTCATTCGATTGGCTCATGAAGCAGAAAGGCTATTTTATTTATTTATTGCTTTTCTTTTAGGGCTGCACCTGCGGCATAAGGAGGTTCCCAGGCTAGGGGTCAAATTAGAGCTGCAGCCGTCGGCTTAAACCACAGCCACAGCCACGCCAGATCCTTAACCCACAGAGCGAGGCCAGGGATTGAACCTGCATCCTCGTGGCTCCTAGTCGGGTTTGTCGCCACTGAGCGAAAATAGGAACTCCCAGAAGGGGTGTTTTAAATGCCCGGGTAGGATATACACTAGGACTACCAAGTGCGCGGCAGGAGCCCGTAGGATGGGGTGGATTTGAGCCCTTTGGTCTGTTGCTCCAAGACCCACAGTGTCCTCTAGCCCGCAGTGAGGCCGCGGGGAGCAGCGCCCCACCGCTCTGCC
The DNA here is from genome assembly GCA_004024745.2 of Catagonus wagneri. Lineage (NCBI taxonomy): Eukaryota > Metazoa > Chordata > Mammalia > Artiodactyla > Tayassuidae > Catagonus > Catagonus wagneri. The sequence goes on along the minus strand of PVHT020000009.1, from coordinate 21,778,359 downwards.
CCGTTTCCTCCCAAAGGCGAGGCCCAGCCCCTGACCCTCAGCATCTTCAGTCTCAGGGTCTGATCCTTACCCAGACTGTGGGCTCTCCAGCACTTTCTCTCATGGCTACAGAACCCCAGATTATGCTGGATCTTGTTAGCAGCGCCCTCGTTTCCGAAGCCCTGTGTGAATGCACAGAGGTTCACCCCAAACCCCAGATTATGCTGGATCTTGTTAGCAGCGCCCTCGTTTCCGAAGCCCTGTGTGAATGCACAGAGGTTCACCCCAAACCCCAGATTATGCTGGATCTTGTTAGCAGCGCCCTCGTTTC
>PVHT020000009.1:21759689-21777049 GCA_004024745.2 Catagonus wagneri | reverse complement strand
CCTCGTTTCCGAAGCCCTGTGTGAATGCACAGAGGTTCACCCCAAACCCCAGATTATGCTGGATCTTGTTAGCAGCGCCCTCGTTTCCGAAGCCCTGTGTGAATGCACAGAGGTTCACCCCAAACCCCAGATTATGCTGGATCTTGTTAGCAGCGCCCTCGTTTCCGAAGCCCTGTGTGAATGCACAGAGGTTCACCCCGCTTTACAGTGAGGACTTGCATGGACCTCCTGTGGCATTCGCAAGGACGTCTTGGCCCTTAGGGGCCCTCACTTCTGCTTTGCCGCACCCCGATGGTCGCCTGGATACGAGGGAGTCAACCCTGGATCCTGGCCGGACGTCCCGCATGCACTGCCACCCCTCTGCTGAGGTCCTGGCAGAGTCTCCTGTTAGCCACGATCGCCTTGTTTAGGAAACAAATAATCTTTAGACGAAATCTCAGGTCATCTGTAAGATCTAAGGTGCCTTTGGACTTGCAGGCTGTGCGTGCTGCGTGCTGGGCAGGGCCGGGTCTGCCTGGACAGGCCCGTTTCTGGCCCGAATAGTCAGGGAGCTTCACCTCCAGGTCTTTTGAGTGTGTCTGGGGCGCGGGTGCCGAACTCACAGGGCTTCTCGGGTGACAAGTTAATTATTCTTGGTATGAAAACGTTTCACCTTGGAATTCATCCAAGCTGCGAAGAATAAGCCAGGTTATCGTTTGATCATACACCTGTGTTAACTTTAATTAATGCAGTTTTCCTGGAAATCACCAGCCGAAGAATGTCAGGCATGTCCCAAGGTCGGTGGACAGCATTTGAGTTAGTCGCACGGGGCTCCCCGCAAACACACAGTGAACGTTTAAGGAGAAAACATGCTCAGTGATGGAGACGCGATTTCAGCCCAGCACTCTGGCCACGAAAGCTTTAAGCAAGCTTTTGTCCTGAAATACCTGGTTAAATACCTGGTTTTCTCTAACCGTGCATAGGAAAATACAGCACGCCTATAGATGAGGTTTAAAATCACTCATCTGTCGGCTCTGGGAGGTGCTCCTGTCACCCCCGGATTATTCGTGTACCGGGAGCCGAGGTGGCCTTCATGCCCGTCTCTCACTATCGATCCGTTAGAGCTTGGTTTTTAGGGTAAGGGTGAAAGTCGTCTCTAACTGAGTTGCCTTCTAGCTCCAGCCTAGTTTCTAGAAAGAAAACTTTGCCAGTCGAGCTGCATCTGCTCATAAACAGGGTGCCTCCATAGGAAAGCGATTTAATTTAACACTGGAATAACAACTCTTAAAAGAGTTGACACTGGACTTGCCCGGGGTGATTACGAAACACACAGAATGCTCTTCGGGTGTGTTTTTGTGTTTACGCAGAGTCTCACATAAGCGAATCTGTTTGTTGCCTTGTATAATTTTTCAGTGTTTTATAAAGACTCGGCAAAAATTTCATGCCCAGGAGTAATCTTTTTGGGTCGCTGAAATGTGTTCTGAGTTGGCAGATGTAGCCCAAGGGTTTTGTAGGGAACTGGAGAAATGAGCACGCGTGTCTACGCTGAGTCTGTGCGGGTTTTGTATCCCGCATCCTCGCCTGGGTTTGACTGCGTAGCACAGAAAGATTAGTTCATGTGCCGTTCAGATCCGCCTACATATTTGCGATCCAAGCCAGCGTGAGGTTGCCGTGATGACACGAAGCCACCACCGGTAACGGCTGCATGACGACCTCTTTTCTCCCTCTTGTCTCGGGCGCTCGGGCTGCCTCGCGCAGCCAGGGCTGCTGATAAGCCACCACGCGGACCACACCTTAAGCAGCTTCTGCAGGTGGCAGTCTGGATTGATGGGGCAGGACGGGACTCGCCATGACCATGCCATCCTGCTCACCGGCCTGGATATTTGCTCCTGGAAGAATGAGCCCTGTGACACGCTGGGTAAGACCCTCGGGGGCCTCGGACAAAGACAGGGAATGATTTTGCCCTCATTCCGAGTCCCTTAAGTGGTGGCTGCTCCCGAGAGCGGTGGTCGGGAAGAGACTCGCTTCCTCGCTTTGGCCAAAGGTCGAGCAAGTGCATGTTTGCACCAGAGTCAGTTCTTTCACAGGAAGAGCTCTCACGGGTGCGAGAGCCCCTGTCTCTTCTAATTTAAGAAATAACGTCTTCCACCTCTTCTCCCAGTGGGCAGAGTGGGGTCATAGATTCAAGCGTGACTCATTATATGGAAGAGTACATTTTCCATTGTGGTGGCGGCACCACAACAAAGCTATAGTCCTGATTTTCCATTTCTGCATGAACATCTCAACCGCAGCCCTTTTAACATGTTTATAGGGCCAGGTGGACTTTGGTGGTGTTTTATAAGATCATCACAGTCCTTATCCTTTTCCACACAGTATAAAGCACAGTGTGCTCCTGACCTGGGCTCTCCTGGTCCCTTTCTTTTCTTTTTCCCTTGCTCTCCATTTCATCTCAAGGTCTTAGGGCAGAAGAGTCTTTATTACAGAAAGCACATTCAGATAGTTTAGCAAAGCTTTGTCCTAGCTGCTGGTTCCCAGAAGGGCCTGTGGACAAGGCGGGCCCAGGGCTGGCCTTAGAGACTGAAGACCCTCGGAGGACTTAAAATTCAGGAGGGTTCTTACAACCCCGCCTGGCCAGTGAGGCTCGCCGGGCCCAGACCACAGAGATAAGTCCATTTACAGGGGACATCTGCTTCCGTCCTGGGAGCCTGGGATGTGGTCCCGTGCCAGGCAGGGGTGCTCTGTGACCAGCCCCCGACCAAAGCCCTGGGCCCAGTCTCTACTGAGCACCCGCGGGGGACAGCGTCGCCCCTCGTTGGGAGAATTAAATCTCTCCTTCGCGTCTCCGGGGAGGAGGAGGAGTAGGAGGCCTGGGAGCTGGTGTCTGGTTTCCTGGGGCTTCTCCCCACGCGCTTCTTCCAGCCGGGACTTCACTCTGTGGCCCGTCATCCCCTTTAAAGGATGCCAGGAGCATGACAGATGTTGAACCCTGTGACCCCTCTGGGCAAGTCTTCCACCTAGAGTGGCCTTGGGACTGCCTGGCACATCCGCTCTCGGCAGCGCCTTCTCTTGGGCTTTTGGGAGCACAAGGGATGGCCGTAGAAAAAGGCAGAAATTCCCCTCCGTCTGCAGGGAACCGGCCTGCACGGTAACCTGTGACCCGAACGTTACCTGGGATTGTTTTCCACGAAGACAGAACCCCCTCCCCAGAGTCGTTAGTAGCAGCCCTTTCTGGGAGGGTCCACGGCTTTGCCGCTTCAGATTTCACCCGACCGAGATGAGAACCCAGCTTCTCTAAAGGACAGAGATAAATGCGCCCCGTGATCCGCCCTCTCTCTCGACCACGACACCGCTCCTACCTGTCCTTCTGGTCTTTCTGTCCCTAGGATTTGCGCCCATAAGCGGAATGTGCAGTAAATACCGCAGCTGCACCATTAATGAGGATACGGGCCTCGGACTGGCTTTCACCATCGCCCACGAGTCTGGACACAAGTGAGTGCGTCCTCCTGGGACGGGGCGGGGGCTGGGTCCTTTCCGGACTGGAGGGGTGTCTAGAGATGCTGATGCAGGAGGTCGGGTCTGTGGGGGGACGTCGCACGTGTGCAGCGAGAACGCCACCCACGGGTAGGAAATGCCCACGCAGGTGCTTCCTGTGCTTTGTCTGAGCCTTGCCACGCACCCTGGAAGGAAAGCGCGGGTGACACACGTGTTTGCACTATCACCGCTCCCTCCTCCTCTCCTGCTCATATGTGTGTGTGCGATCCCAGGCTGCAGACGCCCTGCCAGCCTCGGCTCCTTCGCCCTGTGCCTTGAACTCGGGCCTGTGGGCTGGCCTCGTTCTGTAGTTAGTTCCTACAGGAGGCCTCCTCGTGGTTGAGGACAGTGACGGGCCCACCCGTTGCCCCGGGAAACTTGTTATAGATATCACTTTCATAATTTGTAGAGATGGAGTCTGATCGCTGTGCAGAATTTGGGGAGTGCAGGCAAGACAGAAAATAAGAGCTGGCAGAAGCTGGTTTGCTTCCAGCATCCCCACACGGCCAGCGTCGCTGGCTGTGAAATGGGGGCAGCGGGAGCCTGAGGCCTGGGCGCAGGGGGTTGGAGGCCAGTGCAGGACAAGCAGCCTCAGCTACGGGTGGCTTGTCATTAGCAATGTCTTTTTAAGCGAGAAGCTCACCTTATTTCTGTAGAAACATTTCTGTTAATTACTTAACAGTAGCTGTTATTCCTTATTTATTTATTTATTTTTTGTCTTTTTGGCTTTATGTAGAGCCGCACCCGCGGCATATGGAGGTTCCCAGGCTAGGGGTCTAACAGGAGCTGTAGCTGCCGGCCTTCGCCACAGCCACAGCAACGCGGGATCCGAGCCGCGTCTGCAACCTTCACCACAGCTCACGGCAATGCCAGATCCTTAACCCACTGAGCAAGGCCAGGGATCGAACCTGCAACCTCATGGTTCTTAGTCGGATTCGTTAACCACTGAGCCACGAAGGGAACTCCATGTTATTCTTTTTTTATTTTTTTTTTATTTTTTTTTTTAAGAGCTGCACCTGTTGTCTATGGAAGTTCCTAGGCTAGGGGTCGAATCAGAGCCACAGCCACAGCAATGTCAGATCTGAGCCTCATCTTCAACTACACTGCAGCTTGTGCCAATGCTGGCTCCTTAACCCACTAAGCTAGGCCAGGGAACAAACCCACATCCTCATGGATACTAGTTGGGTTCTTAGCCAGCACTACAGGAGCAGCATAGTAGCTGTTGTTCTTAAACGCAGTTTCTTAGTCTAATAGTAGACAAGCTGCCTCACCTTGAGGAAGCATCCCTTCATTTTTTTTCTCAGCGGGAATCACTTGCTGACTTCCTGCCAGCGCCCTGATTTATACAAGAATCAGTAAGTAGCTATGCCAGTGTTTTCCTGAGGGACTGAAACTGCATGTGAAGTTTCTCCTAGAAAATGCACAACCGGAGTTCCCGTCGTGGCGTAGCAGAAATGAATCCGACTAGGAACCATGAGGTCGCAGGTTCGATCCCTGGCATCGCTCAGGGGGTTAACGATCCAGCATTGCCGTGAGCTGTGGTGTAGGTCGCAGATGTGGCTCGGATCTGGAGTTGCTGTGGCTGTGGTGTAGGCCGGCAGCTACAGCTCCAATTAGACCCCTAGCCTGGGAACCTCCATATGCCACAGGTGCGGCCCTAAAAAGACAAAAAGAAAAAAAAGGAAAATGCACAACCAAGAATTACAGCTTTTCTGTGTTCACTTCCACTCACATTTTATTTGCACATCAACTTGCAAAACAACCGCCTTTGCAAAGCTGACTTCTCTATCCCCTGTTAGACACTGGCCTGAGACAAGTCATGTCACCTTGACCTTTTTAAAGCGTGCGTGTGTGTGTGTGTGCGCGCGTGCGCCCATGCCTCTGTATACACACGCGTGCCTGCCTTTAATGGACTCTCCCAGAGGCTCCCGCAGACTCTGGCTCCGTGTGAACTGATGACCTGAAAGTGAAGCCTCATATCTTATTACCGATCCCTTCATCATTGCAGGTAATGATTGACTTTTTCAGTGCCTAGAAAATTGCACCTACACTTTATAAAGCTTTCAGTTAAGTCATCGTTGTAGTTTTAATAGGCTACCAGAGTCACAACTTCAAAAACTCTCATTATTTTAACGACACGGGGCTCTTGCTATCCTCTGAACCATGCCTGAAATTTAATTAAATAATCAGGGTAAGAAATATTTAAGTCACCGAGGGCTGAGCAAATCAGCATGAGATAAGCAGTTGAGATTCAGGCCCTGGCAGTCCTGGCAGCTGCAGGTGGTGAATTTAACTAAATTACTTGTGATACCAGACGTGCAGGCTTTCATATCAACGTATCGGCACTTGCTTTTGTTTTTTTCTTACAAGTCACCTATTCTTTTTTAATTTTATTAGAGTTGATTTACATTGTTGTGTCCTAACCTTTGATTCAAAGAGTCTGGCCATGTCCAGCCAGTTTCTTTTACTCAGTCCACTTGTTTTCGCCTTAAGACGTCTTGTGGTTACTCCTGGGGAATCTGACCTAAAAGTAGAAATTGCGAAGAACCAGTTGTTGGAAAAGGGAGAAGCGAGACGGGAGCCAGAAGCAAGGATGTGTTAGCTCCCTCAGCATGTGGGACTGAGCCAGGACTGGTGCAGGGGCAGGTTGTCCTTTATTCATTCAACAAACATCAGTGGAGCTCCTGTCATGGGCTAGTGAGCCCGCTGGGGTTCTGAGTGTCGTCAGGAAGAGGCTCTATTCTCTAGAGACTTATAAGCTAGTAGGTAAGAAAGAAAGCTGTATTTACTGTTTTAACGACAGGATGATGGCAACTTTGGATAAAGTCCTGTGAGACATGAGAGCAAAACAAAGTGCCTGGTATGTCTCACTTCAATAGTAATTTTATTTCTTAGTTGCCGGATAACTAACGTTATCTTCAAAATGTGCCCTCTGCATTCTGCCATGACTTTATTCACGTTAGCGTCCGGTGTGGTTGTTGTGTGGTCCTCGGGTGCTAGTGTCCGGCGCCCCCCGCAGGGCAGGGTGTGGGCTTTGAACTGCTCAGGAATGCACCGCGAAACACGGTGGGGCTGAGGCTTGGGTGGGCGTCAGAGTCACGTTACTGTTTTAGGATTCGCCCAGAGGCCAGAATCTAAGCCCTGACTTACTAAATCAAAAATCTGCCGGGGTGAGCTTTGAGGAGCCATGTGTGTGGTGCATTTCTCCGATATTCTGATACTCGGCAAAGCCTGAGAATCGATGCTGGAAAGAATCATTGAAAATGCCCTCAACGAAAACGTCCAAGACCAAGATGTCCCCAGACCGCGGGACGCTGTGCCTTTGAACTGCTTAGCGATGCAGGCAGGAGTGGCAGTAACTGCACCTGGGACGTTGCTGGGCTGTCGTGTGTCTTCTCCACATTCAGGTCAGGGGCCATCCGTGGAGGGGAGGGGACTTTTCTTTTCTTTCTTTTTCTTTTTTTGTCTTTTTAGGGCCTCACCCATGGCATATGGAGCTTCCCAGGCTAGGGGTAGAATCAGAGCTGCAGCTGCTGGCCTACACCACAGCCACAGCCACGCCAGATCCAAGCCGCACCTGCACCTACAGCACAGCTCACGGCAATGCCGGATCCTTAACCCACTGAGTGACGTCACAAATCAGACCTGTGTCCTCATGGATGCTTGTCAGACTCGTTTCCGATGCGCCTTGACGGGAATCCCAGGGGAGGGTACTTTGCTCTTCGTTTTTATCGCTTTGGCCCCCCAGCGGCCGCCATGTGGCTGCGGCGGATGCTCCACGTGGCGGTGGCACAGCTCCTCTGCCACGAGGTGACCGTCACCAGCACTGATTGCTTGGTAGGACTTCAGAGAACGGGCGGAGGCTGGAATGACTACATGCACGTTGCCTTTGGTGCTGGGCAGGAATTTCGCAGAAACTCGACAGCGTGCCCCAGACTTGCACGGACACAGCCTTCGGTCACGTCGGGTTGCGCTGTGTGGGGGTCCTGCCCGGCCCTGACCTCGGAGTGCTGGTTCCTGTCCCGACTCTGAGGCCCTGGACAAGCCGGTCTCCAGCCCTCAGTCAGGCTGCCATGTGTTCTGCCGACCTTGGAGGCTTGAAGTGAGCTTTAGGTTAGAAAATATATTTAACGTGCTTACTCGCCTACCTGAGAAGCTGTGCTTACCAGTGGGAATCGTTACCTTTTACTGATACAGCTAAAGCGCTAAGAAGACCGGTTAAGTCCTCAGCCTCGACCACAAGGGCAGATCGCCTGGCCCCCTTGGGAGCCCATGTCCCCCACGTTGGGGTCTTCCATCCCCGGAGCTCTCCCTCCACCCATCGTGGGATTCTTGGCGGCAGAAAGTCCACGGATCCAGTAACCGCCTGTCCGTCTTTGCCGTCCCCCTCTCTCGCCTTCCCCTTCCCGCTGTGTCCCGCTCATTCGCAACTGCGCTCAGGGAGTCCACACAGTGACTGGGTGGGTCCCCAAGATGGCTGGCCTCTCCAAGAATGCGCCTGCCCTAGTGGGCCGTCTTCGCGGTCACGGAGCTCCCGGACCTCCCAGGCCTTCTCCCCAAGCAGTAGGTTGTGCTCTTCTGAGGTGGGTGAAGATGGCGAGGCGAGGCTCTCCTGCAGGACTAGCTTCAGGAAGCTAAGAAGAAGAGGCCCACTAGGTGGGGAGAGGAGGAGACTCAATCGATGGATTCTCCTGGGTGCGGGGCTGCAGTTTTCTTCAGTGACAGTAAGGGGGTGCTATTGGCATTGCAGGATTTGAACATCTGCAAAGGACCGTATTGAGTTGCCCCAGCCACTGTAGCTTGAGGTGTCTCCATATACTAAGCCCAGGCTGAAGCCCCAAAGGGGTCTGGTTTTCAATCTAGAGTAACAGGTGTACCTTCAACAAGGCCCGCAGATAAGCACAGTCTTAGCTCCTCACTGGGCTTCCACAGAACCACTTCCTCCAAAGGGACGAGGCCGTCTGGTCAAGCACTGGCCGGCCGTCACAGCCTCTGCCACGTGGCCCTAGCACGAGCCGGATCGGCACCGGGTGTACGACAGAATGTCAGCCAAGCGTGGCTGTCGTCGTCGCGTCGTTCTCAAATTGCGCGAGCATCGCTCATCTGCAGAGCCTGCCAACCCCCTGGAAATGCTGACCGGCACCTCCCGGGGAGCAGACAATGTGTAGAGAGGAGAAAGCAATAAGCACAGTATCAGCTTTATCAAGGAGATCAAAGGAGCTGCCCGCGACACCCGCTAGAAACGCTTTTTTGTAATTCAAGCACCTGCCCCTGCAGACATCTGGGCGCGTGCTCCGTTTTGGTATCGGCGTGCACCTTCAGACGGCTCGGTGGGTGACAGGTCTCTGGAAAGGGGCTGTGGCCCCTCCAATATTCTCCTGCTTGGCTCTTAGAACTCTTTCTTCTTGCCTGACTAGCTTGCAGGAGAAGGGGCATCTTCGCGGTGTGGACCTGGCTTTGCTCGCGTGTGTTAGGAGGTTGAAAGAGTTCTCTGTTCCTCTCTCGCAGCTTCGGCATGGTTCACGACGGAGAAGGGAACGCGTGTGAAAAGTCTCAGGGCAACATCATGTCCCCCACGTTGGCAGGACGCAGCGGCGTCTTCTCCTGGTCAGCCTGCAGCCGCCAGTACCTGCGCAAATTTTTAAGGTATGAGCCTTGAAGCGGGCGGCGTGTCTCCCCGTGCCTTTTAAAGAAAATATTATTGAAGTATAGTTTTTTTTTTTTAATGTGTTCAGTCTTTATTTTTTTTAACTTTCAGGTTATATCTAATGTCTCAATCACCATCTGTGCCTATTAGGTATCTCCTGGCATTATAATATTCCAGGTTGTTCTCTCCCACTGAAAATCTGTTCTCATATTGTTTTCCCAAGATAGTGACTATACCACTTTTTTCAAAGTTTGATCTTGTTAGATTTGTTTTTTAAGTATAACGATTTTTATTTTTCCATTAGATCTGATTTACAGTTTTCTGTCAGTTTTTCATCTGCACCGCGTGGTGACCTGGTCAAGCATATATACATTTGTATCGAGTGATTCGACACAGTTCCCAGCGCTGTACAGCAGGATCTCCTTGCTTTGCCATCCCAAAGGCAATAGTCTACAGCTATTAACCGCAGACTCCCAGACCATCCCGTGCCCTCCCTGAAGAACAGTTAGTGTATAGTATTTTAGAAGTTAGTTACGGGTGTAAAACACAGTGATTCACAGTTGTTAAAGTTTTCCTTCATTTATAGCTACTGCAAAATATTGGCGGTTTTCCTGATGTTGTACAGCGTATCTTTGTAGCATACTCATTTTATACGTAACAATTTCTGCCTCTTAACCCCCTGCCCCTGTCTTGCCTTTCACCTCTTCCCTTTTCCCACTGGTAGCCACCAGGTTGCTCTCTATACCTGTAAGTCTGTTTCCTTTGCATTATATTCACTAGTTTGTTTTATTTTTTAGATTTCACGCGGTATTTGTCTTTCTCTGTCTGATTGATTTCACTGAGTATAATACCCTAGTACCCTCCAAGGCCATCCATATTGTTGCAAATGACAAAATGTTGTTATTTTTTATGGATAGGTAGTATTCTATTGTGTAGGGGTGTGTGTGTGTGTGTGTGTGTGTGTGTGCGCACGTGTGAATCTGTTGATGGACACAGGTTGCTTCTGTATCTTGGCAGTTGTAATTACTGCTGTTATGAACACTGGGGTGTATCTATCTTTTCAGTGTTTTTGGTATATACCCAAGAGCGGAATTGCTGGATCGTATGGTAGTTCTATTTTTAGTTTTTTGTTTTCCACAGTGGCTGCACCAATTCACATTCCCAGCAACAGTGTGGGAGGGTTCCCTTTTCTCCACATCTTTGCCAACACTTGTTATTTCTGTTCTTTTGGATGATAACCATTCCGATAGGTGTGAGGTGACAGACATCTCACCGTGGTTTTAATTGGGATTTCTCTGATGATTAGTGACGCTGAGCATCTTTTCATGTGTCTGTCGTCCAGCTTCATGTCCTCTTTGGAAAAATGTCTATTCGGGTCTTCTGCTTGTTGATAAATTGGGTATTTGTTTTTTTGATGCTGAGTTATATAAGCTGCTTGTATATTTTGGCTATTAACCCCTTACTGGTCATCAGGACTCCAGTCTGCAACTGCAGTCCTTTCTCACAGCCTCACCCTGAGGCTTCAGCGGAGATGTTTTGCCACCCAAAGGGCGAGGACTGCTGTCCATATTTTGTGCCACCCAGGAAGAGTGAGAATTTCGTGGACAGTGTCTGTACCCTGGTAATACAAACCTATATTCTGGGAATAAACAGTTAATCTTTTTTAAAAATTTGTATTACCAAGAAGGCAATGTTCCCATTCTTCTGTAACCGACGTGACACAATGGGTCCTTTTAGCATTTGCTGTTCCCTGTATGGTGTTCTCATGGAGCTAAGCCAGGGATTGTTAGCATTGCTTTTAGCTGTTTCATGCAGCTGTTCAAATTGTGTGTGTGTGTGTGTGTGTGTGTGTGTGTGTGTGTGTGTGTGTATGGAGGATTCTGCTGTCTGTAATAAAGAAGAGAATTCCCTTTAAGCTCGCAGTGCTCTTATTTGTATTAATAAGGACACTTTGAGCTTTTGATATCTCAAATCCTTTCTAATAACTTTCACATTGTTTTTTTTTTAATTTACTTCTTTGTCATCTTTATGGTCCTAGTGAAGATAAATAAACCATTTTAAACTTTTGGAAATATGCTCTGACAACTTGAAAAACCCAGAGATGCAAAGTCTGGGCATGCAGTAAGAATTAGCATTGCGAAAGAGTCCAGAGAAAGTTTGTAGACTGCCAAGAAGTGTAGGAAAACTCACAGAAAGAAAATAAGTATGTGCTTAGAGAGTGATTATTTTGATTTTATTAAATATGAGCTGTAATCTTCAAATGAGAATATGATCCCAATAATGATTATTGAGGTTCTAGAGTTCAAGGCCATTTTGTTCAGTGATACTGGAATGGCTAAATGTGGGTTGAAGTATACTCGTTTGTTTTTGTGCTAATCAGAAAAACCCTTCTGTAGCCAGGGAGTAATGACCATTTATTTTCAGGGGCTTTACTAATTTCTTTGGACCACATGATAATAAACAAATATGCAGGATTTTACATGCTCACAAATTTGTTTTCTTGAAAGATTGAATTCTCCAAGAAAGCCTCCTTTTGTCAAATTCGCTATTAAGATTCACTGCACTTGAGACGATCAGTTGTGAATTGGATGTGTCCACAGTATGTTAATTCTGATTTTCCACTGACGCTGAATCTGAGACCATCCTCCTTTATATGTTTGCTGACTGCTCAGTAATCAAAATACTGTTATATTCTCCACCAATTTGTCAGCTGTTTGGACATGATCCCAGCGGTGAGTAAGGATAAAGACAAGTCCGCCTCCTTTTCTTAGCAGCCCAGCACTGCTAGGTGTGTGGAGAAGTCTACAAAGTCAGGGAACTCTGTGGCCCTGAAATTGTCGGCACAGCTTCGCCTCATACTTGGTAGAGTCAAGAAGGCCAGTACATGTTTGCGGTAAATCCCTCAGCCTCGTCAATGAAGACACCTGTCATTTCCTATGAGCAGACACAGACCTCATCACACTTACTCATGTCTGCGACCAGGGGGCCCAGGACTTAGGGAAATTTTAGCTCATTATTCGAAACTTAATGGGTCCATCGTTATTTTAAACATGGACCGATCTTCAGTTTGCTTTTTAAAAATGTGACTCGTGCACTGCTGACCAGTGAACACGCTTCCCCTCTTATCGCACGAATCTGCATCCTTGCAGGAGGAAGGTCGTTGCAGGAAGGCAGGTGTCTGAGGGCTGCCCGGATGCGTTGCTCTACCCCAGACTCGGCCCGTGAGAAAGTGCGATTTGGCTCGAGACCCCGCGAAATATAATTCAAGGCATAGTGGAAATAATACATTTCAGTTCACATTCGCTCTGCTGTATAATGTTGTCCCTCTTAAGAAAAACAAACCGACAAGTCTTGGCTGAGCGTAGTTTCTGTGAGACTGGAGAACAGGCCCTGCCGTGTTGTAGAACAGCAAGCGGGTCAGAAGTCCGAGGCGGGAGTCCTTGACCTTGCCCAGTTCTGTAGCCTTTGGAGGGGGCCCCGTTTTCTCCCTTGGAAAAAGGGAATACAGGTCAAAGATCGCTCAAGCTCTTTAGAATTCTATGGTTCGTGAGGCAGCGTGGGGAAAAGAGTAAGAAAGTTTGTGGAGCCCCTGGCCTTGCCTGATTTTCTTCACTAACATTATCTTTTGTTGTGGGTGAGCACATATACACAATAACTTCTTTTCCCTCTTTTGGCCACCCTGCGGCGTATGGAATTCCCAGGCCAGGAATCAGATCTGAGCCGCACTTGCGACCTGAGCCACAGCTGCAGCAATGCCAGATCCTTTAACCCTCGGTGCCAGGCCGGGGATCGAACCTGTGTCCTGGCACAGCAGAGACGCCACCAATCCCGCTGTGCTGCCGTGGAAACTGCACCAGAGATATTTTATCTGCGGTGCCTTCTTCCCTTTTACTCCAACCAGAAGAGCTGTGCTCGGACCTTCAGAGAATAAAAATGGGAGGATGGACAATGTGACCGTTTCTGTCGGCCAGCGGTGGGTTTGGGGTGCTCCAGAAACACAGCTGAGCCCCGTGCCCCACACTGGGAATCCCGCTCAACGACTGGTCACGCGGTTAGCCGTGTAGGTCATGTAATTTCTGCCCAGCTCGTGATATGGTGGACGTTCCAGCCTAAGTGTCCTTCAGTGGATGAAGAAGCAAAGACGACATGAGCTAGATGGATATAGATGCATATAACGTGCATATATGATGTGTATATGGTACTTTTTATGTGGATGTAGGCACTGTATTGCATCTGTTTATGCCTCTATCCCTATCTATCTATCTATCTATCTATCTATCTGTCTATCTATCCATCCATCTCTGCATCTATCTGTCCATCCATCTATCTGTCTGTCTACATACTCAAAAAAATGGAATATCATTCAGGCATGAGAAAGAAAGAAATCCTGTCATTTGTGACAACATGGATAGATTTAAGTGCATTATGACGGGTGAAATAAGTCAGAGCAAAAAATACTCTGTGATCTCACTTATATGTGGGATCTGAAAATAAAGCCAAACTGTTAGAAACAGAGAGAAGGTTGGTAGTTCCCAAGGGCCGGGTGAATGCAGGAGGGGTAATGGGTGAACCCAGTCAAATCTCTAACTACAAGACGAGCCGTCACGTACAGCGTGATCACTACAGTTTACAATACCCTGTATGTGAAACTTGCTAAGAGAGAGGATCTTAAAAGTGCTTGGAGTTCCCGTCGTGGCTCAGCGGAAACGAATCCGACTCATATCCATGAGGACGCAGGTTCGATCCCTGGCCTCGCTCAGTGGCTCAGGGATCCAGCGTTGCCCTGAGCTGTGGTGTGGGTCGCAGACACGACTTGGATCCGGCGTTGCTGTGGCTGTGGTGTAGGCCGGCAGCTGTAGCTCCGATTTGACCCCTAGCCTGGGAACCTCCACATGCCGAGGGTGCGGCCCTAAAAAGCAAAAATAAATAAAGAAATGAAACGCAACTGTGTGAGATGAAGGATGTGTTAATGAACCTAAAAAACAAATACGGGACCCTGTTAGACCCCCCCAGAACGCCCTTCTCCAAGCCCATCATCACCTCCCTCTCCCCCAAAGACAGTTACTCTTCTGACAAAGAACACGGTACCTTAGCTCTGTCTCCTCTGGAGCACACTCTGAATGGGACCATGAATTGTGTGCTTTTCGGCGTCTAGGGTCTTTAGCTACATATTGTGATTATAAGCTTTATCCTTGTTGCCACATAAAAATATAGCATCCGTTTGCTTATTTTTACTTTTTGTGGCTATGCCCCAACTCCGTAATCCGTTCTGTTGGTGATAGACATTTGAGTTTCCATAATGCAGCTGTTATAAGGAGTGTTCTTGGGAGCATTCTTTGGTTTGCATCTGTATCTTTGAGTATACATACAGCAGGGGCGCTTCAGAGCCATGAGTACACGTGGACAGTGTCAGCAGACACTGCCAGACAGCTCAAGTGGTTGTGCCAAGTCACAGCCCCACAAGTCACAACCCCACAGCCTTGCCAACACTTGATCTTACTGGTCTTTTCCATTCTCGCCGATCCTGCAGGGCTGTCGTGGTGGGTCAGAGTGGTGATAATGAGGTCAGATACCTTTTTCCGTGGCTAATGGCTACTTGAAAGACGTTGGTGAAGTGTCTGTTCAGTCTCTTGGGCATTCTTTGAAATCAGGCTTTCTTCATTTTTCTCATCTCTTGACAGGAGGACTTACTCTGAGGATGAACGCATTATGTCACAAATACCTTCTTTCACTCTGTGACTCAGTATTTACACTTTTCATGGTGTCCACTTTTCATGGAGTTCAAATTATTTGTATTTTTCCTTTAGGATCAGTCCTTTTTATGCGCCCCTGGAAAATTTACAAAAAAGCCTCTGCTTACCCAAAAGTCGTGAATAATTCTTCCACACCATCTGCTATCGGCTTTACTGTTTTGCTTAGGCCACCTGACGTCTGGGTCGTTCACGCAGCAGAGCTGGATGTATTTGGTCCTTGTGGATGTTGGGTGATTGCAAAGTGGCTGCAGTGCTTTTCCTTCTTACAGCCACACCCTGTCCGTGGTAACCCTGCCCCCGGCTCATTGACTCTGGGCTTAGCTGTGTGGCTTGCTGTGGCCGAGGGGACACACGCAGATATGCCCAAGCACGAGCCCAGCCAGAGGACGAGGGTGCGGTCTGTTGCCGGAGCGTCAGCCTGTCACGGCGTGCCGGTCTGCGTTGCTGTGTGTCCCCTGCGCGGGTTCCCCTGGGCTCCTGGTCTGTGCGCCGGGCCAGGCAGGGACCTCGTCCTCAAGGCCATGTGCGTATTCTCCGTGGCGCCTTTGAACGTTACCCGTCTCTTGCTTCCAGGTTACTTCTGACATTTTTATGTGATTTCGATTTTCTTGAGGAATTCCTGTCATGTGCCCATCTGTGTTTTTCTTTTTCCCGCCAGGGGTTTTAGAACTGCTTAAATGGACGGTTTATTTCTTTCATCTGTTTTTGAAAATATTCAGACGTTTTATCTGCAGATATTAATTCTGCCCTTTGCATTCTGTCTCTCCTTTTTGATTTCCAGTTATGTAAATACTAGAACTTTTCACAATACGCCATGTATGGATTTTGTATGTGTTAGTTCTCTGGTGAAATTCTCCATCTTAACTTCTATTTTCTCAAATCTCATAACCTTAATGACTTAAAATTCCATTTCTGACTACTCCGATATCTGGGTCCCTTATGAATCTGTGTCTACTATTTGTATATTCTCTTGAGTTTTGATTGTTTGTCTCCTCTCGTAGTAAACTTGGTAATTCTGAACAAATGAAGGATATTATTCATGAAAAATATTAAGACAAAATAAAGTTCTGACTGATACCATCTTTTATGTCTAGCAGCCGGGGTAGTTTCATGATAGGTCACTGTGGGATTGAGCTGATGTCCCGCTGGCATTCAGGCTTTCTAAACTGGGCTGGTAAAGTCAGTTCCTTCTCCTGCAGTGTGGACCTGCCGTGGCTTCAGTGAAAATCCTATATACCAGGGCCCCTTCTTTTGGCAGATGCCCAACTTCAGCTTCCACTTCCCAGCCCCACCAGATTGTCGAAACCTTGCTCACAATCTCAGACCCGGAGGATCACTTTCCACTCAGCCATTTGTCCTCTCAGCAGCTTTTTATGACTCATCACACGCCTTGAGGAGAAAAATAGTACTGGATGTTCAGTTCATTTCTTTACTTCCCTTTGCTCTGGAAATGTTCGTCCCCCCCTTTTTTTCCTTTTTTTGCTTTTTAGGGCCACACTCACGGCATACGGAGGTACCCAGGCTAGGGGTCCAATCGGAGCTGCAGCTGCTGGCCTACGCCACAGCCACAGCCACACTAGATTCAAGCCACGTCTGCAACCTACACCACAGCCCACAACAACGCCGATCCTTAATGCACTGAGTGAGGCCAGGGATCGAACCTGTGTCCTTACGGATGCTAGTCAGATTCATTTCCACTGAGCCACAAGATAAACTGCCCCTCATGTCCTTTTGACTTTGATAGCTTTCTGACAACTGCAGCACAATCAGTCTCATAAGTCTGGTCCACCACTCCACTGCAGTTAGAAGTGGAAGTCCTTTGTTTTGCTTTGTTTTTTTGCTTTTTTAGGGCCACATATGTAACATATAGATCCCAGGCTAGGAGTCAAATCAGAGCTGCAGCTGCCGCCTACACCACAGCCATAGCAACGCGGGATCCCAGCACCTGTCTGAGACCTACACCACAGCTCACAGTAACACTGGATCCTTAACCCACTGAGCGAGGCCAGGGATCGAACCTGCATCCTCATGGATACTAGTCAGGTTCATTACTGCTGAGCCACAATGGGGATTACAAGAAGTGGAAATCCTCTTTGAATTAAGTTTTTAGGCTGAATCGCAAATAGTAAGTTACATTTACCCAAGCTATAAAAATTCCTGAACTTAAAAAAAAAATTTCCTCTTTTTTGGGTCAGCTTAGCTAACTTTTCCTAGTTTCCTGTCTATGGAATGGGAATAATATTGCCAACCCTGGAGTTCCCTTCGTGGCTCAGTGGTTAACGAATCTGACTAAGAACCATGAGGTTGCGGGTTCGATCCCTGGCCTTGCTCAGTGGGTTAAGGATCCGGCGTTGCCGTGAGCTGTGGTGTAGGTTGCAGACGCGGCTCGGATCCCGCGTTGCTGTGGCTGTGGCGAAGGCCGGCGGCTACAGCTCCTGTTAGACCCCTAG